>OMKZ01039531.1:3113-14504 GCA_900302535.1 Neoniphon sammara | reverse complement strand
TGACCAAGCCGGTGGCTCAGGAAGGACTTCACCTTGCTGCAGTTGAACTGCGGAAAGACAGAGCAGTTTGTCATGGAGGCTTTATAACAATAATAATAATAATAATAATAAAGTTTGTTTATGTTGCACCTTTCATACAGAAATGCAGCTCAAAGTGCTTTACAACAAGGAGATTAGAAGCACCACATGCTTCACATGAAGGAAGAAAGAATATATATATATATATATATATATATATATATATGTGTGTGTGTGTGTGTGTGTGTGTGTGTACATATATATATATATATATACACTGCAGTCGCCTGCAGTGTTTTTGTTGCTGCGGTGCAGTGTGTTGCTGTGTTGATGTATGTCGCTGTGTAGTGTGTTGCTTTAGTGCTGTGTGTTGCAGTTTGTTGCAGTGTGGTGTTGCTCACCCTGGATGAGGTGAGGTTCAAGTCTCCCCAGATCACAAAGCCTGCTGCACCTAGAGCAGCGCTCTCTCCAATCGTGTGGATCAAGTCTTTCTGCAGGAAATATGAGCAGATCTCAGATCAGATGCTGTATTCTCATTAATAATGTGAATGAAAGATCGGCTTCCCTGCTTTACTGCAGCAACATGCGGTGTGGAATATAACACCAACACAGATAAGGAAAATGTTATACGTGCTACAGTTTAATAGCCTGCTACTTTGTGATCACACAGAAATTGAGAAAAGATCAGAGTTCAGATCAGAGAAAATTGTTTTCTTTGACTTTTCATTTATACAAAAACGACATCTAACTTGACAAAATATTAGATAAGTACAAAATTAAAATAAGTTGCATGTGTAATAGTTTTTAAATTAGGGTTACCTCTCTGTATGCTAAAATGAGGGATGGACTTGTGAGTTCTGTAATGAATGATTTTTTTTTAAATCAAATTGTACATACATAACATTTTGAATCAGAAACTATTCTGTATGGAGTGAGCGGTGTTACTCTGAATAACCACAAGATGGTGCCACTGGTCCTGCTGCTGAAGTCTGAACAGCTGAAGACATGATGGAAGTGAACTGTTCCTGCTGTGGAAGATTTACTGTCCTGCTCGCCTCTGAAGCGGTTCATTTGCGTTTAACTCTGAATTCTGACAGTGATGCATTTAATTCCAGCAAGAAAATGAGAGAGAAATAACAGCAGGAGAGGTTTATACTTGGTGACTCTGAGCTGCGTTACTGTATTCTTCCACGAGAGAGCAGCAGTAAATAGAGTGAACTAGAAACTGACCTGCAAACCCCATTTTTAGGAACATCAGTTTGCTACTACTGACTATGATATGCATAGATTGTATATTAAAATTTATGAAGATTCACATCTACCTAAAAAGTTGCTTAACTTATCCACAAATAAAAATGTGTGTAATTAAAAGTGAGTTTGGTCGGGTTTGTCCTCTTCAAGACAGAGTGACATGGAAAGAAGATCAAACCTTCGACATGAACATACAATAAGTGGTTTTTTTTTCTTCATGTTAATCATGCTTTAACTCGGGGTTTCTCTCACCATGGTGAGGAAGGCCATGGCCTCGTCGCGGTAGCCCAGCCTCAGGTACACGTATGTGGGCAAGTCGTACTCCTTGGAGGTGAGTGAGGCGACACGCAGCGCCTCCTGGATGCGGTTCTGGGCAAAGCGAAGATTGCTGATGCTGTTGGTGTGGCTCTTCCTTATGGCCACAGAGGGAAACAGCGCCGTGCTGCTGTTCCATAGCCACAGCAGCTCATCGTTGCGCAGTCGCTCCAGCAGGGGGCAGAAGCCCGTGTAGTTGCTGTTGTGCAGGTTGTAGTTGTGGCAGTCCGGGTAGAGGTAGAAGCCCCAGAGGCTGTTGGGGCGAAGGCGCGTGCCCAGCTGGATGGTCCTCTGCATGAAGGCCCGCGCGCTCTTCTCGAAGCGCTTGCGGGCGAGTTCTTCCACCTGCGCCGCCGTCACGTTCACATACGCCTTGGCGATCAGCTCCCGTGATTTGCGCCGGTAGATGTCCTTCTTGTGCCAGTTGCGGCTCCACTGAGGCCGCCAGTACTCCCAGTCAATGACGGCCAGGCCGCGGAAGTCCTCTGTTGGGATGAAGTGTGCGATGTCCTGGTAGGCCTTGAACAGGTGGAAGTCCAGGCTGCAGTTCTGCGGCAGGCCACCATGCACGGCGGTGCCCTGTTCTGTGTAGTATGGGTAATATCCCAGCCGGTTGGCGTAGAAGATGGTGACATTCTGGCCGGTGCGTGCAGCTCGTGGGCTGCCATGGATGTGGAAGAGGCGGTCCAGGTTAGCGGTGACATTGTACTTGATGGTGCACATGTCAAGCGGCGCGTTAAAGGCTGCGATAAATGGCTTGCGGCCGAGCAGCGGCAGCTTGGCAGGTTTCTGTCCGAAAGCGGCGTGGAAGAGTATGAGCAGCCAGGAACAGGTGAGTGCAACAGGCACGACATGGTGGGAAGAAGCCCCGCCCGCTGGCACCACGGGCATCCTGGGATTCACAAAGAGTAACTGTCAGTCATCCTGGAGAGAGAGAGAGAGAGAGAGAGAAAGACCAGGGAGAGATACAGACACAAAAATAAAGAAAAGAAGTAGAGAGAGTAGGTGGGGTGAGAGGAGACAAAGAAATAGTTTTAAATACAGACATTAAAGCAGTGTAATGTCTGTAACATTTCACAATACTGAAATAATTACAGAATACTGCAGAAGAATAAACAACACCAAACCTAAATCTCTTAATGACAGTGTGCAGCTTTTCTGTGACTTTACAACAGGAATGAAAAACAATTCAAGGCTTTTCACCTTCATCTGAACTTTTCTGCCTGTTTTGTTTTAGTTTCTGTGAGTCACACTTTACAATCAAGTGGAAGAGCTTAGAGTTCCTCTGAATTTCCCTTTAAAATTTGCAAATCTGCAAGTTTTCCTATGAAAAATGTCTGTTTTGCCTCTTTATCTCTGATTGCTTTAACACAATAGTGGTACAACTGTCAGCCAGTTCATGAAAGTTTCTGCTCTTAACTTTTACATCTGACTTTATGAGTCAAAGCGCTGATAGTTTTTCCAACTTTAGTCAATTAAAAAATCCAATCTGGGTCACACTAGGTCAGCACACCCTCCTGATGCTAGTGTCTCGAGTTATTCACATCAAAACAAACATCAGAAATGTGAGGGAAATGTATTAGACATAGACAAGACAAGAAATTGAGTTTTGAGACGTTGTTTGCTGATTTCACACTGCTGTAATTTATAAATACTTTTACCCTGATTTCATTGATTGAGAGGAGCAGCATTGCCGAAGTAATCAATTCAACTTTTCTTTTATATCCACATTACACACACTTCTCATTCACCTTTTCTCTGCTGTATTTTGAACTCACATTACTGTAAAACATTGCTTGCTCAGGTCTCATGCAGCTTTACTTAAAATGCTCTGGTGTTGAATTTGTCACTTTTGAATGTTTATATTACTTCCATTTTCTCTTCTCTTACTTAGATTCTGTAGTTTTTTTCCTCTGCTGTGTCCTCTGCTGCACCAACACATTTCCCCACAGCGTCAGCAGAGTTTCACCTCATGTTACTCTCCACGGGTTTAAACTAAGCTTGTTTTTGGCTCCTGGATGACAGCATCCTCACAGGTATAAATAGCTTTTGGCTCACTTCCGCACCCTCCAGGGGTTCAGAGGTCACACAGAGGATGTCAGTTGACACCCAGAGACTGAACCAAACCTTAAACCGCTGCCTTCCTGTCCACATCTAGTCATACTGTGACCAGAGTCTGACCACACGGCCATAATAACAGCCTGCCGTGCCAGCAGAGCTCCACTGAGCAATGTTTCTACTGTCTCTCTGCTCACTCATGTTTGTTTCAACCAGCTGCAAATGGGACTTCGACCTAGAGACTGACCAATGTGGCGTGGCGCCTCGATTCTGAGTTCTAATCACTTAAATCTACTTTCATTCTGCGTCACCCATCGCAGTTCAACAGTTGAACTGTCATTCAAATGACCTTACAGGATGAACACCTGGGAGACTGGCCTTTTGACCTGAGAATGAGCCAAAATGGGAGAGACACATCATGTGATGTGAAATTTAAGTTTTAACTCATAAAATGATTTCATCCCTTGCCTTTCATCTGGAGCTGCAAAAAATATGTGATCATCTGGGCTCTAGCGTGTAAAGCAAAGACACTAAAATCATCCATGTGTCCCTGGTAGATTGTTGAATGTTCATATCGCAGGCTGGTGGGTGGGGCTTTAAGCAGGGCAGAGGGGTGTGTCATAGACTGGCCTTTAAACCATTTTTGCTCAGGATAGTGGGATCTGTCTGCAGAGTGCAGGAGAGGGCGGACATGAAGACGCGTATTATTAACCCCTGCCCCTCACTCCTCCCTTATCTGTGTCCCCAGCCTGTCTCCACTGTACACAGCCTGAAGAAGGTCCCTGATTATTGTGGAAAATGGGAGAGCTAAGACCAGCCCACCGTCCTCTCATTGGTTTCTTGAGTCGTTCATCTGAATTTGAACAGGAAAGCACAACTGGGTTAATCGGCCCAGTGATTTGCACACATCTGTTCTATGGCGTGATTGAATACTGTCTCTGAGAGCCTCGAGTGTTCGTTTTTCACCTTCAGTCTTTCCCTGAGGAAACATTCTGCACAAACCAAAAATTCTCTTCATCTGGTAAAACTGCAAGTCCAAGGAAACAGAGGGAGCTTTCATCAAGGCCAACTTCCCCCAAACCTTAATCTCTCTCAGGGGGCGTGGCTTGGACCAGTGTGGGTGTGGCTTGTGCTGGTGGGTGTGTTCAGCTCATTACACTTGGATTGTTGGTGAGGCCGCCGCTGTGCCTGTCAGCTTGTGGAGAACAATATGTGTTATTGCTTGGTTTTTGAACTGATGTTAAGCAAATGGAAGAATTTCCATATCAGATCTTTCACTCAATTCTCATTGATTACCGCACTGTGATTTTCTCCTACTTCAGGGTCAAAGTTCACTGATTCCAGCTTTTCCCACCCCACTGTCCACTGCCCTTCACCACCAGGTATCCCATCATGCACCAGGGGTTTGGTGAGGGTGGGTTTCTCAAGTGAGACATACAGTATCTCATGTTGGAATCAAAGTCGTCTTCTTTCTTTATTTTCTTGCCAGTAGGTTTGGAAATAATTCTGCAGCTGCGCTCAGTGGAAACAGATCATTTTTCAAAGTCCTAACATCACTGTGATGGCAGCGTATACTGTATCTGTATGGATGTTTAATGGATTTCAATTTCAGCTGATTAGGAAAACCACTTCCTCTTTCTGCAGAGTGAAGACAGACTGTGATTTCTGAAAGCTGGCAGAGAGAGCAGGACACATTTATGGACTTTTAAACTTGTTTTGTTTCTGTTTTGCTTTTACTTTTAACTTCGATCTTATTTACTTTGTTCTAACCAGTTTTCTTTTGAACATGTTCCCTGTTTTTATCTTTCTCATATGTTAGTATTCTTCCTCTGCTTTTACATAAGTGCTGTATAAATCGTTTTCTATTTTATTTTTATTCTCATAATCTGCATGGTAGTGGTGCCTGTGTTATTGAGTGGAAAATGTCTCATTACTATTTGACAGCTCTTTTTTCTGAGGTTTTGGGTTTCATCCATCAGTAAGAAGAGCAGATGAGCCACATCCTGAACACTCAGCCATCCATTTATCAGACTTAAACACACAGCGATGGATTCAGCTTTGTATATTGTTGTCATCTAATGTACAGCAGTGTCACATTGGTTTATTGAAGCCATTTGATCTGAGAATATTAACAGTTCATTAGATAAAAGTTTGTGATGTGAAATGTGATAAAAAAAATGGGCCTTTATGCTTCACTTTGTTGAAAAAATGTTTACATTTTCAGCTGCAGTCTGTTACATAAAACCTAAGAAATACTATTCAGAATTAGGACTTCAACCAGTGGTTATTGTCATTGGTTATTAATCTATTGATTATTTTTTAAATTAATCAATCATTTAGTCCTCAGAATATCAAAACTAAAGCGAAAGTCTGATGGGAAGTGATCAGCACCCAAAGCGATGTCTTCAGATTTCTTCTTTCGACTGAGCAGCAAAGTCATTAAAACACAAAGGAAGACAGTCTGAGCATCTCAGTGATGCAGCTGAAGTCTGAACTGAAGCAGCGTCGGGTCTCAGTTCTCTGTGAGGCGTTTTGGCTTCCTGAGAAGTAAGAGAACAGCAGCGAGAAGACCAACAAGACAAAGTCTGTTAGCAAGTTTTGTGTGAGCCTCAGCTTTCAGAGAAAAAGGTGAAAAACTTTCACTCTCGTCAACTCTCATGTTTTTCTGCATTTGCTAAAATCTCACACTTAGACACTGATTATTATCTGATTATTGTGTTGCTCAGATATTTGCTGCTTCAGTCAGTGTGTTTGTGTCTTAAATCTGATTTCAGAGCTGTGACATACTTCTTTTTGCTCTGCCTTTCTGGTGAGGAACGTCCCTGCCTGTGTAGATGGACTTTTTTCTGAGGTCATGGATCACTATGTGCTACACCAGTTCTATAGATACCACCATGGATCCCTATCTCCACCTGGCACCATGTCTCTGTCTGCTGTCATGGATCACTGACCTGCTGCACAGGAAAACATCAGCTGCTATACAGATTCATTGTTTAACCCTCAGGCTTTTCTGAGGATCAGCGTGTTCAGACATGTTGGGTGAACCAATAATAAAAAGGTTTTATAAAGTTTTCAAGTTCAGCTTAATCAAATATCTTGTCACTGTGACTCTGGTTTGTACTTTTCAACCTGCTTCTCCATGACTTCTTCATTCAGATTTTGATAAAACTTTGTGATAATACTGAAGTGAAAGCCGGGATTGTGTATCGAATCAATCCACTGAATATATTTTTACCTGACTCTCGTCCTGAGCTGTGGTTCAGTGCCTTGCTCGAGAACACTTCAGCAGGATAAGATGTGGGGATCAAACTTGTGACTTTCTGGCTACGGGGTGGCCTGTCTAACCAGCCGTTCAGCCTGCCGCCTTCCTTAATGTGCTCCAGTCGATGCCCATATGATTTCCATCATGTGAAATGCAGCCACAGATTGAGTGTATTGGCACGCACATTTAACTTTGGCTGCCTGTCAAAGTGAATTATTTATCTGTAGTAGCCTGAAGCCGCAGGCTGGTCTGCTAGCAATTAAGATAAGACATTGTTGATGCCTGTGGTTCTGAGGGAATGGCTTCACTCATTCAGCAATTTCAAAAAAGGCCGTCTAATTTTCAGTGTCTCCTTTGGAAAATTAGGCTGAGTTACAGTGAAGTTGCCAGTATCTGAGTTTTTAGTGGTTTCTTTTTTGGGTTCCTCAGTGTTTAGGGTCTGCAACATTTTCTTGGATCAAAACAAGCTCACATGATGCTGCTGGTAAAAGATGAACGTGCGTCAAAGCTGAGCTTGCGAGGGTGCGTGCGTGTGTGTGTGGTGAATTTTAGTTAATTTAGACCGTTTTCACATATATGGTCTTGAAAAACTTTGTACCGGAGTCCACTTCAATTGATACATTTCATTGATCAAGGCATTGTTTCACACAGGCACAGCTGCAGGTGAACTTTTAATATTTACACTCAGAACAGTAGCCCGCTGATAAAAAAACAGAAGTTTGAAATTTTCTCCTTATGTTCTTCTGTTTTCATTTTGATCTGTCAAAATGGAAAACTGGGCTCTGCTGTTAATGATTCTGCACCGCTGGACACTATGAAGCAAAGAAATTTATAGAAATTTACATTTCTACTGTAGGCAGGTGCTCTTGCACGAGGCATTTTCCAGAAGTGGTTTATTACAGTTTTCTAGCAAAAGCCCATTCAGAATGGAAGGTCCAGACCTGGGTTACGCTGCAGGAAGAGTTTGAGAAGTAAAACCATGCATTTTTATCCCCTTTTGTGGAAGTTGCCAATCAACTCCACTGGCTGCTGTTGTTGGAACCTTTGTTCTCTGAGGCATGAGATTCAGACTTCTTTTCAGACATTCGAGACAACTCGCTGAGTAAATGACACAAAATATATAGTTTTTGGGTGAAGTATTCCTTTGAGTTTGACTATGGAAATGCCAAGCACAGTCCCTTTAGTAGGCTTCTCTCAGGGTCCCAGCTTCTCAGTTTGGAAAACCTGGATTCTGCACTGTAGGAGGGAATGGATGCCAGGTTCATCTGGGCTGTGCCACATGGCCTCAGAAGACCTCTGAAAGCTCTCATTTCACACCAAATGCCTCTGGAAAGTGAGGGAATTTTATGCCCAAAATACACTGGAAATCACGAATTATTGAAGCTGACAGTCCAGAAATCTGTGGATGCATTTCTAACACGAGGAAGATGAGATGCCAGGAAAGAAACCCATCCCAGTTTTAATATTTGGATGAGGAGCTGAACCCCTGCGGGCAGGCTGAGAGCCGGAGGCCAGAGGAACATATTCCTTTACACATACCATCTGCCATGTAGTTATGTTCCAGCACTGATGTCACCAAAACAAATTCATGTCCACTCATTATGCTTAGTGGATAAAGTGGATCTCATTTGGTGAATGCTGTATTTACAAAGCACCTTGAAGAACCATCAGCCTGATCCTTCTAAAATTTAGTAAGAAGACCACAGTAAAAATACAAATACTGTGTGCAGAAAGAGTGCAAGACAAGACTAGTATAGTTTGTCTTTATTTAACGAAAACCTGATTGAGACTGTGCTGATTTCACAAAATGTGTTGTGAAATCACATTTCTCTGTTGAAACATGTTTCACACGGATGCCCTGATTTCATCACCGCTGTACATCACCGCTCGGTGATCTACTGAGTGGAGAAACCCGTTGAACCAGAGCACCCAAGTTCAAACCTCCAATGTCGACAAGCATTCGCCCTGCTGTCGAGTCCCTGAGCAAGGCATCGACCTCGGCCAGCTCCCCAAGCTGCTCTGACCTCTGACCTCACTGATGACAGATGCAACAGAAACCTCTTTCCCCACAGGAAGAAATAAAATGTCTGTTCATGCCTTGCTCTAGCTACAGGACCACACAGGGAATCGAACCCCAAACCCTGGCAGTGTTAGCACAGTGCTCTGCCTTCATTCATCCTTTGCATTGCTAAAAGTGGAGGCTCTAATCTGTCAGCGAGGATGAAGATGGTAAGAAAATAACTAAGCAAACAACTGACGCAAACAGGATTTGCTCTTCACCAAATCCCGTTGTGTGTAAATTCTCCCAGAGATGCACAGCTCAGCTTATCATGGCCGTCCAGTGAAATCCTCGTAACTCCAAAATGTCAGCTTCAGAGGATCTAAGAAAACAGCCTTGTTTTCAGACTGACCACCATGCCCTTTAGAGCTTATCCAGCAAATTCTGAAGAGGTTTGAAAACACCAAGGAAGGCAGAATTTTCTCAACCCATAAAAGGAGCATGTAATACATCAACTGAAGTTAACCATGAAAATCACCACGATTGGAGTTCCAAAGTTTTTGAAAGCAGCTTTTAATGCCGTCACCATGAAGTCTTCAAAAGTCCAAGAATATGACTCTGCATACAAAGTTTCCATAAATCACACAAAAAGCCAGATGAGCGATGTTAACCAGACTAAATTGCTCTGTGGATAAAGACAAAACATTTTAAAAAATATTCATGATGACTGCATGCGGTCAAAAATAGGCTGAGCATGATTCATGTGCTCACACGAGAGCCTGAAAACAAAGCTGAGGAGAGGCAACCACAGAGTCCAGATCCTCCACACGGCGGCCGAACCTGACGGGCTGAGGCCACAGGAGAACCAGGACAATGAGAAAGATAAAGTGCTGAGCGAGTGTCAGTGTGGCTGCGCTGCTCCGTCAGATGGATAAAACAGCTGGATGACCTCAGAGAAACTGGGAGGACGGCATTTTGGTGAAGAAAGTAATAAAAGAGAGAAGCGTTGGAAAGACAATTCACATGTTTATCTACACTGTGCAGCAGTTTTATAGAGACTGTAAACTGGAGTGTTAATTTAGGCTATGACTGCAGAACAGTCATAAAACCACGACTACTACTATTCCTACCACTACTACAGCTATAGTACTACTACAGGTACTATTCATGCTGCTGCTGCCACTACTACTATTCCTACCACTACTACTGCTGCTGCTACAACTAGTACTACTACTACTAGTACCACTGTTGCTGCTACTGCAGTTATTACTGCTATACTGCTGCTACTGCTACTGGCACTACTATGACTGCTGTTACTACTGCAACTTCTACTGCCACTGATACTGCTAATACTACAGCGTGCCCACCGGTTATGGAATTTCTGGAAAGTCATAGAACTTTGAAAAGTTGATTCCAGACAGCAAAGTCAGGGGATTTAGTACATTCTTAGAATAAGTCATGGAATATCCTGGAATTTTTTCCACCTTAATTAAAAAAAAATCAGTAACTAGTCATTGACCAGATCTGTTCACTGCCCTTTCAGAATAAAACAGAATGATGAACTTCAGTAAGAACTCTGAAGTGATTTTAAAATTTTGGTCAAGGAAAAAAATGTAATGTTACATTTATATAGATCATAGAAATTCAGTATTTTAGTCATGGAAAGTCATGGAAAAGTCAGGGGATTTTACATTTGACACAGTGTGGGAACCCTGATACTGTTACTGGTATCACTACTACTCCATGTATGGTGACTGTAAATTCTGCAGTTTGCAGTGTTGTACTTCACATGCCATCAAGCTGAGGCCAGTTTGTCAGTACATTTGTCCGTGGTTGGTAAACAAGAGTGTAATGTAGCGGGAGCAGCGATTACGGCGGCCATCTTGGCCTCGTGCCAACACGAGGCCATCAGGAAGCTTCTCAAACAGCCAACACAGTCTGTCGCCGGCCTGCAGCACACTTCACTGCCAAGACGGTCAAACTCACTTTGGCGTACATGAAAACAAGCTGCACAATTATAGATGATCTCATGTCAAATCTGTTTCTTTTTTTGAGGAAACTGATGCACTGTAACTTCATTTGATATTCTACCAGTCAAGGGAATGAAGAGGCGGGGCTTGAGTGACTGAAACAGGAAGTTTTGACACTGAAACTGAAAGTAATGGTGTGGCGGATGAGCGGAGACATTTACCTTCAATTCCCAGCTCATGACAACAAGTTTTTCTGCTGGATGGAAGTTTGACTTTATTTAACCAAAACCTGAAGCTAACCTGAACCAAGCTGCTTTAGTGCAGAGACAGAGTGTGTGTGGTTCACTACATGCAGCTATCATAAAAGAGATACCTTTTTTGTAAGATAATATAAAGGCATTAGAACACACTGACAGTAAATAAACTTTGCATTTAAATTAAAGACAATTTCATTGGGAAGAACTGTGAAAGAAGAGCATAGCCTGACCTCACCTTGTGTGTGTGTGTGTGTGTGTGTG
>OMKZ01039522.1:0-13765 GCA_900302535.1 Neoniphon sammara | reverse complement strand
GGGATGCAATCAAAACAGCAAATAGGTTTTCCCTGAATTTGGGCTCTCCTAGTTCCCACTGGACAAACAGCAGAGCACACTGACTGTGGAACCTAAAAACAAATTGCAGAGCAGATTCTCTAAATGTCCATCATGTAATAAACAGCTCTGTATTCCTGATATTTTGTCATCATTACATATTCTAATGAGACACACTTAATTTTATGTCAAAACTGGCATTATGATTACCATTTCCCCTGTCCTCCACACTATATTTTCCTCCTGGATGCTGAGCTCATAATCCCCATTTGCAGCAGAGCCAAAGTGCCCCACTGTCACATGTTGCACTTTTCCATCTCTCAGCTGCCAGTTTATAATATCATAACTAGCAGGAGGGTCCCCATTCTGGTCAAAGAACACTGTCTCCCCAAACTGATTTGTAAAACGTATCCTTTGCAGGTGACTGGTGACCTGAAAAGTAGAGGTCTTATCAATATTAAATAGAAAATGAGAGCAAAATGATAAGTAGAAAACAGTTAACGATTTAAGCATTTTGTGGTTGTTATGTGCTTGTATTAACAAAATTATTTATATAAAAAGAGAAATTTAATTATAATTGTCAGACAGTAGAAAGATTTTGATTGATTTATGTATTTCTCACCTCTTTGGGCTGAATTTCTGAGATGTTCAAACATGGTCTCACTGTTTTTTCCCCAGCTGGTTGGCAAAACATCAAATGGTGAAGGGCATGTGCAACAGCATAAACTGCTTTATACACATTATAAGACACTCTAAGATCCGTGACATTGAAGAATGCATCCTGTGAATTCACTAGTGACTCTGTTCCTGTACACATTTCTCTCTTGGACTGAGTCCCTGCGAGTTCCTCAGGTAATGGGGGTATACAGCCCACCATAGCCTCCCAGAAATCCCTCACAAAGGCTGTGCCCATGTTGGTATACGGGCTAATGCCTGTAAGGAATGGTCTTAGTTTTGGCATGGCCATCTTTCGTATCACAAATCCTATTGCTCCGCCAAAAGAACGGTATATCTCAGGAGTAGAGGGTCGTGCAGCTGTTATCCAGGCCTCACTGGCAATCCATTGAATCCCTGTAATGTTCTGTTTTACTATCTCTTTCATTAGTGGGTAGAGGTCCCCCTCTGCAGCAAAGGCCAGGATTACTTTGACAGTTGATTGTTTGATCATTTCCACAACTTGCAGAACTTTGTTCATCTTGTATGTCCGTAGAATTGTGCCAATAAATGCAATACAAACCTCAAGCTTTTTAACCTCTTTAGTAAAGGACAGGATCCCATTCCGCCCATAGTCATTGTCTGACTGTATAGCCCCAATCCACTGCCAGCCAAAACGTTTGACCAATGCTGCCAAAGCTTTAGCCTGGTAGTAGTCACTGGGGATTGTCCGAAAAAAAGTTGGATATTTAGCTTTGTCACTAAGGCAGGCACATGTTGAGAAGTAACTGACCTATGCAGAGACGAACAAAATGCATCAATCAAGGCAAAAAACAAGCATTACCTAATTATTTTAAAAGTAATAAAATATTAATGCAATGACAAAAATCGCGCATAAAACTGATTGCATCATATTGCTTTACTGTAAACACAAGCATTTTTAAAGGTTTAATAAAGGATATTATTTTCAACTCTTACTATTGGCACTTGGAATGGTCCAAGGGTTCCAGCCACAGCTAAAGACTGAGATGATCCTGACTCAGCTATGACGGCAGATATAGGCGGAGGACACAGGGAAGGGGATTCCTTCTCATATGGACTACTGACCAACATTAATCCAGCACGTATAGTATTTGGAGGAGAAGCACAAGAATTAAGTATCCTATAGCCAAGAGTTATGTTCGGGAGCAGAGTTGGGTCTTTGTTGATTTCTTCAATTGCAAATATCATCACCTGAGTCCAGCGAAAAGCACGAAGGTCAAATCTAAAAATGTTTTAGTGATTGTAATAGATTTCACCACAAAATTACAGAGCGTTTTCATGCAAATGGCAAGATTTTAAATAAATGTTGAGCAACATGTATAGAAAATTGAAGAATCAGATCTAATAATACTTACTCTGCACATCTCACTCCAGGTGGATCCCTTTCAAATGAAGTAGTGATGCTCACTTGTTTGTTGAAAACAGGAAAAATGCCCCCAATCATAACATCTCCCTGCTGGAACAAACTTGGCATGTCAAACCTGCCTAGCAGCTCACAGCCAGAACCTGTCTTCAGGCAAAGAAAGAACACAGAGCAGAGCATAGCCCGCTCCAGCTCATGCATGGTTGCTCAGCATTTTTCTGAGAGACACCAAGGCTCTTATAACTCTGTGTTGGATGGAGGTGGACAGGTGCTAACTTGGCAGATGCTTGGCTTAGCTCCCACAGGGCACAGAAATCTCAGACTGGTACAGACTGGCACATCAAAGAATGATGATTGCTATATTGAATGCATGTGCTCAGAAGTTTTTTGGGGGGCAAGCAAAATATGAATTGAGGGTCAGTGCACTTGCCAAATACCAGAGTAGTCTAGCTTTAATATTCTAATCTATTAAGCACAGTAAGTATTGTTAAGTATGTGCTCATGAGGTAGTTTTGGACTGAAAGAATTAATAGTTTGGGCTGTCAAAGCATCATGAAGTAGTGCAAATGGGAAAATAATGAATGCAAAGTAATAAATTGCATGGATTAACAGACTATGCACTACCTCAGGGATTTTCAAAGACCAAGACTGTGGGCCTCCCCTCAGACAAAGTTTACAAAAAGGCAACCCCCCCAGTTTTCATACTTTTAGAATATGAACACACTACATATTCAAAACTTGGTTTGAATGTGTATATGTAGTATGCTTTGGGACAGGGCTAAGATGTCACAGATTGAAGTTAGGCTTCCTGATGAGTTTGTGCCAAATTTAATCAAAAAGGAAGTCTCAAGCAATATGTCCAAATTCAGGGGCTGCCTCCTTCGAAGGACACAGTTTACGAATGTATACCCTTCAGAGGACACAAGGCTAGACCTGCCAGCAGGCTAAAGGTTGCTAACTGGGACGGTCTACTGAGGATTCACCCTTACGTTACTGAAGGTTCCCAATCCCAGTGTAGCCTTACAAGATGAGACTGCTGTTTACAGTTAGCCTACAACAGATGTCCATTGATGTTCAAAAATTTTTCTAACTAAAGCGTCAAAGCTCTTATCATTATAATCATTGCTTAACTACTTTTAGTTATGCTTGGTTTAGGTAGCTATGAGCACTGGATTGGGACAGCATACACAGTCTTGAAATGCAACTTTCAAAGGAAGCAGCCCCTGAACCAGGACACTGTTTTAGTGTCTGAGAAAAAGCAGAAACCTACATTAAGTTGTTTCCAGGCAGGAAATGCTATATATAAGACCCATAGCCAGACACAAACAGCTGGTGATGAAGAACAGGTGAACAAATGGGAGAACAATAGTTGGCTGGCTAGTTTGAAATAATTCAGAGTGGAGTGAATTTCCAACATGTCTCTGTTGCTATAATGTTAGTGAGCAGCTGGAATTGGTGGTAAATGTTGAGTTTTTAATTGAAACAAAGTACTGTTCTGTGAATCACATAAATGTCCAATTTTTTTTTAAAACACACCAGAGATTTCTAAGAGGTCTTAAGTTATGTTCTGCTTTTTACCAATAAGTGAGGCAACATTAAACTGCAAGAACTTGGAGGAGTTTGGCGTGATGTGAGAACAACAATAATTAAAATAGCTGTGATGAGACTCTTCAGATTTGCCTTGCACATTCACGACCCCTTAAGAGAGAACCCTATGGATTTTGGTGACCTTTCCATAACTTTCCCTCTAGCATCACCACCAGGACGAACTATCACTTTGTCAGTGTGATAACTCCAACAGTTTATATTTAAATCTTTTCAAATTTGCTGTGTAGGGACATAGTCACAAAGTCTTACTGAGGATTCAGGTTGTTTCAGGATTAAACCCTACCGTTGTTCAATGACAGCACATGTCTAGTTTAAAAGAACGAAAACACCAAAACAATTAGTTCCTTTAGATTAAGACTGCATGTTGTTGTCCTGCTCATCATAATATTGATATATACTGTCATACTTGATGCTTGATCTTTTATATGGGGAAGAGGTGATATTTCAGAAATTTAAAGAAAATTACCACATTTACCATAACACTCTGCTTTGAAGTCATCCTGCGGGTGGCAAATAATATGCAATCTCTGATACAGTGGCAGCTATTTTGAAAATTGTACTATAAAAACTGACTTGGACAAGTGTGGAAGTTCAGAGTATTGGAAGACTGTTAAAGGGAAATTGTGCATCCAGTTTGATCTTAATTTAAGCTCAATTTAAAACAAATGCATGACAGTGTGTGTGAAGAAAAAGGGAGAGGAAGGGGGTTTGGGGTTGTGCTGGACTGGTGAAAAGAGGAGGGGGGCAGGGTGTTCATGGGCATGGGGTGGACTAAATGACAGATCTTTGGACAATTGTGTTTGAACACGGCTGCATCGCAACGTACTCAACACTGGCTGCTGATTGTAACCACTTGAGGGCGAACTGAACCATGTTTAGTAAGATAAATATGACATCGGCACATAAGTGCTCAGATGTTGACAATATAACTCACTGGTGTCATTGTATTTCATAACTACACTGTACTAAAACAGTGAAGTTATTCTTCAAAGAATGCATTGTCTACTGCAATTAAAGACCCAGATACAGGTCCAGATAAGAATCATTCAGTATTATTCAAGTTGTCTTTTTTTCCTGCACAGTATCCTGCTACACATTACTAGTTACTAAAATTCCCATCTTAGAGTTATTTCACACCTGAATAATTCCACCAAATTTAAAGCACCCAAGCCTGTACAGTAAGTGCAATTTTGAGTCAGTCTTTGTTTACTACCTTTATTCACTGACAGATTTCAGTACTACAGTATGTAGCCTAGTATCTCATAATATCTGAAACAAATACAGAGTTTGAACATGTGAAAGATTAACAATTATTTTCTAAAAAAAAAAATCTAAAAATTCACAGTCACTGAAAGCATTATTCTACAAATCATACATGCATTACTGCAATGGCTTGTCTACATGTAACAATATACAACAGGGAGTAGTAGTTACATTATTTGCAGGAAAACTCTTTATCTAACTATTGATTACAGAGTTCTCGATGGTACTTTACCCATCATGTGTTTTTTAGAATTTTGTTCTGGCTTGAAGATCATAATATAGCATTTTGGAACAAATATGCATATAAGCAAACCAAAACTTGAGGCCAGAATGGCGAATATCTCTACAGCTACAGTGAACTTGCCAGGAGAACTGACATAAGCTGGGATAAAGGTGATCCACACAGCACAGAATATCAGCATGCTGAATGTGATAAATTTAGCCTCATTAAAGCTGTCTGGCAGCTTCCTAGCAAGAAAAGCAAGAATGAAACACAAGAGAGCAAGCAGTCCTATGTACCCCAACACAGCCCAGAACCCAACAGCTGAACCCAGGGCACATTCTAAGATGATCTTTTCTTTATAATAATTCATATTCCTGTTTGGGAATGGAGGGTTGATGGTTAGCCAGAGTATACAAATCACAACTTGTATGAGAGTAAAGGCCACAACACTGAGTCTCTGCTGAGGAGGCCCAAACCATTTCATCACATTACTGCCTGGAAGTGTAGCCCTGAAGGCCATTAACACCACTATAGTTTTCCCCAGAACACAAGAGATGCAGAGGACGAAAGTGATCCCAAACGCTGTGTGTCGCAGCATACAGGACCAGTCAGAGGGCCGGCCAATGAAGGTCAGAGAGCACAGGAAACACAGTTTTAATGAGAAAAGCAGCAGGAAGCTGAGTTCAGAGTTGTTGGCTTTTACAATGGGAGTTTCTCTATGAACCAAAAAAATGATAGATGTTAGAAGAGATAAAAATACACCAAGGCAACAGAATATGGTTAATAGTGTTCCCATGATCTCTTTATAGGAAAGGTATTCAGTTGGTTTTGGAAGACACTGGTCTTTCTTTTCATTTGGCCAAAATTCAGGTGGACAGATCAAGCAGTCTGGAGAATCTGTAAAAAAAATATACAAATAAATAAAAAAAAAAAATGCCACAACCTGAAAATAGTAACTCATTTTAACAGCAATTTATAGCTAACAGTTACAAATCTCATCTATAATTTTATTACTGATTGAAATGGAAGTCTCACTTGTCTGATTACTTATAGTTCCCTCTGGGCACTCAAAGCAGTCGAAGCAGCATACAGGCTTACGCTTGTTTATGGCCTTACGAGTCCCTGGTGGGCATGGCTCTCTGCAAACAGACCTTGGGACCTGATGTAGGCATAATACAAAGTGCTCAAGCTGAATATTGAAAATTTATTATAAAATATAGTCAAATTATTGTCAGTCATTTCATAGCACCATATTTAAATAATCCCTTTTATGTATAGAAAGGCTAGTCATTAAACTGTGGGATATTTTCTTAAGATTGAAATAAATAGTCCTCCTTACCTCAACATGATTTCCGCCCCAAATTATTTTGGTATTGTCTTTTAGTTTGAATTTTTTGCTCTCTGCAGAAGAGCTATCATATCGACCGATACTGACAATCTCAGCAGAGCCATCCTCTCTCATCTGCCAGTTAACTAAGTCATACTGGGCAACAGTGTCTCCGTTTTCATCAAACAAAACCTTGTCTCCATCCTGCGTAGTGAAGTTCACCAGCCTCAGGTGTTCTAAAACCTGCAGAGTCATTGCACAGTTTCTGTTAATTTTTTGGTATTTGTTGACAATTGAGCATGCATGAACTTGTCACAGGTTAGGAAACAAAGACAGCATGCAAATTGAACCTTAACTTATCACCAAATATATCAGTTTTGCATTAACTACAAAGAAGTACTGAATTGCAGTACACCATGTCTGAATAATTACACCAGAACTCACTTGTTTAGACTGAAGCTCATTCTTGTTTACACAGTGCTTTCCTGTGGTGGGATTTGATCCATTTTTACATTGTAATAATGTATGAAGGGCATGTGCCACTGCGTACACAGCCTTGTACACATTATTCACAGCCCTGAATTCTTTCATGTCTGTGTAGTCATTAGAGATTGTCCTTAGATCCTCTGTGCCATTACACAGAGCAGAGGTATTAGATGGAATGAAGCTGCAGTGAAATACATCCTCCCAAAAAGCCCTAATCATAGCACTCTCTGGTTCATCAGATGGTTTCAGATTTAATAAAAAATCAGCAAGACCTGGAATAGATGCCTCGGGGATAGCAAAGCCCATCGCCCCTTGTAAGATGTTCTTTCTTTTGGCAGAAGCCAAGTCAGTCTGTGTGATCCAGGACTCACTGCCAACCCATTGTTTGCCAGTTATGTTCCTCTCCTCCATTTTTCTTAAGAATGCTTTGGTGTAAGATAAGGACATGAACAACAGGACTACCTTTGATGAGGAGCTCCTTATTGTCTCTGCAGTGGCAATTGATTTGGCAATTGATGACGACCTTGAGAAGGATAGCATGTATTCAACACATATACCCTCTTTCTCTCCTTCCTTAATGAATTCAGCTGTACCTTGTTCTGCATACAGGCTGGGAGAATGAATAATCCCCACCCAGCGCCAGTCAAAGTGTTTCATAAGTTGTAAGAGAGCTATGATTTGGAAGCGGTCGCTTGGCACAGTTCTGAAGAATGTAGGATATAACTTTTTGTCACTCAGACAAGCACAGGTTGAAAGGTGGCTTACCTGTTAAGACAGAAAAAAAGGCACAAAAATACATCTTGAATAAGACCAGATGATAGAATTTATCAAATGATGATCAAAAGACTGTTGACATGAATAGATTTTTAAATAAATAAATAACCAGGTGTAGGTCAGTTATTTCCCAGCCAGTTCCTCACCTGTGGTATGGACAATGGGCCAAGTATTGTGTTTATGCTTTCACTTACTCCCGACGATGAATGCCCCAACAGCGCCTGGATTCTACTTTTGCAGCCTTGTTCTTTTGACTCTTCTCCATTTACAGCCTCTACAGCCGCCCGTATGAGGTTTTCACTCCCACAGCCATTGTACAGCCTGTAGCCTAGTGTCACTCCAGGCAGAAGTTTACTGTTTCTGTTGATCTCCTCCACCGTAAATATCACTGTCCGGGCAAACTTCAGTTCCCTGTCGTTTCTCCTGAAAGCACAATTGTTGGTCTCATTTAAATAAACTGCTGAGAAATAAATTTGTATTTAAGACTGTTGTTACAGCTGATGGCATTGTGTTTCATTCTGTAACACTGAAGAAGGAAAAACTTGTATTTTAAACAACATAAACTACAATTCATTGATATTATAAGCATTTTCACTTACTTTTTGCAGTATGAATAAGGCACTGCCTGGTAGCCATTGTCTTCTAGTATACGTGTTCCACTGATAGAGAAAACTCCTCCTATAATAATATCACCGTCTTTGGAAAGTTCCATAAACCCTGTTTGCCCGATCACTTTGCATGTCTCGTTTTCTGACTTGGTCTCTGCCAGCAGAATAAATAAGATAAAGGTGCTCCAGCCCATCATAAGACCCCCTCCCCTAAACTGAAGCAATCTTGACCTGGTTGCTGACCTTTATAGATTTTCTAGAGTAGCAGGAATAATAATAAGCCAATGTGAGTACACTTCAAATTCTCAGAGGACTTTTTTTTTTTAAACGCATGACTGCACATTTGACAAGAGCAAAGAAAGCCTATTTGAATTTCTCTGTCATCACCAAAACACATACTTTTAGGGCAGCCAAATATTTAGAGCTTCAGAAGAAATAATAGTGTAAATATAAGAATGTTGCACTTCTGCAGTTGCACCGTGGTATGGTGTATTACTCAGTGCATAATAAAAGAGAAAATGGGATACAGCAGTGGTGTACCTTGTTGTTTTCAATCACGTTTCAATATGTTTCCCCATGAATCGTCTTCCTCTGTTGCATGTGATGTGAGCTGGTCAACCCCAGCGCGTGAAACCAAAATCACAACACATCTATACAGACTAAAGAACAGCAACAGTTATTTTAGGCAGCTGCTTGAAAATGTATCTCTACACTATTGGGAATGTTCACATTACAAATGCTTATTAGGCATTATTTTCCACCACAACTTCACTGCATTCCCAGTCTTATTTTGCCAAAATGTTTATTGCTTTTATTTTTGTTTGCAGATTTACTGCAGAGCAAAATCTTCCCCTTGGCGGATGATGTAGCTGCACCTCTATCTGTTGTTGTTGTGAACAAAATTGTAAACTTGCACTCTTGCTAGTCCTGCTATATAATTCACGTCGTTTACACTAGGAAACTATCTTGTCTATCTTCTGTGAAGGCCGGTAGCACCAGACTACTTGAGGCCTTTGACGTTAAAGCACTGGATCTATAGAACTGCTGCTTTTGCTCACATTTTGGTCTGTACAAGCTCAAAGCTTAATTAACATAAAAAAATGTATAGGATTGCTTTAACTTAATATACAAGTTATCATGTATGTATTTCATATTTGAATTGACAGTTTTTGGCAGCCTTGTTTATGGCAAGCAAAAACACGTTTTCCTCTTGAATTGAACCAGTGCCCCATTTTCTCAGTAAAAAGAAGTGTGTTTATATCTTTTTTTTTTTTTTTTTTTTTTTTTTTTTTTTTTTTTTTTTTTTTTACTGGATATTTATTTTGGGTCATGGTGGCTACGTAGTTCACTAGTCTGATAATCAAAGTGTGTCAGTCAATCTTACTGCACCAATTCTTCTTCTTCTTCTTCTTCTTCTTCTTCTTCTTCTTCTTCTTCTTCTTCTTCTTCTATTACATTATTTATTCATACGTGTTTTAAACAAGGGTGCACAATTAAACACTGACAAAACAATTTATCTAATTTTGATTTTAGGTGAAATATGAAATACTGAAATATTTATTACCTGAGCCATACAAAATAGTGCATACATAAACTCTGTACCTTTCTTTGCTTTAGGCTATTTCTTAAATTTGTACATATATAAACATAGATGTACAATTATGCTAAATCAGCATCTGAAACCCTATTATCTAAATATATTAAAATATAATATAAAAAAATTACTTTTCATGTCGAACTAATTTTGCAGATGAACACTGAATAACTGAGGTCTTGAAACCTGATTCAAAATCCAATTTGTTTCGTAAAGGATAATCCATGATGAGGCAGTCTTCTATCAAAAAATAGTGACCACCGGAGTGGTGAATAATTCCATAATGCTCCATCCTTTGTATTGTCATTTTGACACTGGCTGTCAAAACGTTGTAGCCTAACATCATAACGTCTAACACTAAACATAACACTTATGCTCCCTGCTGTGGTGACTCAGCATTTAGTTGCTCCATCATTTAGGAAGCTGACACATGAACATGAACGTCATAAACAACTCGTGAAATTATGATCTATAGGTTTCTTGATCTCTCTGCATGAATTAATGTGTTATTGTTGCGCTGAGGCATGTATGATACATGCTTACATCATGCATTTTCAAGATGACCCATAATGCATTACGTGCATGCATTTGATAATGCATTCTATACAAAATTTTTCATGGGTAAAATTACACATTTCATGTACCCTTATTATAAAGCATGATTTAGCAGGCCATAACAATAATTAGATGCGTATTGCAAAGTATCAAGCCTCTCTTAGAATCATGTAGTATATCTTATTTAACAAGGCATTTAGGCAAACAAGGCATTTAGAACTCATAATCATTTTGAATGCACATTGTTGTTATGTTATTGTTGAGTTATGACTTTGTTATAACAGATCATTGAAGTCACTTTAGATTATAGGGGGAATTCATGAATTATTTAGCAGCACTCTAATATGAATTCCATGGCTCATAAAACATGTTATGTCTTATAAATAGTTGTACAACACCTTAATAACCTGGTCATACTTATTTATATTATTATGAATTATAGATTATTGTGGCTATCTATCTATCTATGTATGTATGTATGTATGTATGTATGTATCTATCTATCTATCTATCTAACTATCTATCTATCTGTCTGTCTGTCTGTCTGTCTGTCTGTCTGTGAATTGACTTGGATGGATTTTAAATGTTCTTAAAATGTTTAAAATCAAGCATATTTATGATGATGTATCATAAGTTAATAACGCATACATACATCTGTTAATATATGTTTAATGTCTTTACTTACAGTTATATTTATCTTGCTTAAACAGTAAAACAATAACTTTAAATAAACATGCAGGAAGCATCTCCATAAAAACATTTATTATTCATTTAACAAGTTCTGTACAACTTTTGCTTCATAGTCGATAAATTTGCTTGACTTCAATAACAGCAATAAATTCAGCATTGTAGAATTCTGGGTGACCGTATAAGTAAATAACTAAAAAAATTTTGTAATTTCCTTCTGATCTCTTGGGGAAATGACTGTCCCAGATTTTGTCCATGAGCATGCATTTTCATATTGGCATAAAACATTTAGGCCTAGATTAGATTAACATGGCTGGAATGTGGGGATATACTGTATCAGAAGAAGCAGGGGAGGGAGGAGAAAATGAAAGTCATGGGTTATTTATTTATTTCCTACATTATGTAAAAATTAGCTTGTAATATCTTTAATGATGTAGAGGAGTGATTGAGAAGCAACTTTTATATTGATCTGTTGATCTTAATAACCAGCGTATACTTTGTTGGTACTCTGGAGTTCTGTAGACAGGTCACCAGTTGTACATGTAAGAGAATACTCAATAAATTCAGTTTAGCCAAGATGAATTGTAGTAAACTGGCAAGTGAGACAAACACACAGCACAAAGTAACCAGGAGCTCTATCTGCCTTAACAAAACCCAGGAACATCCCGAATTACCTTCAAGAATTATATTTTCATACCAGTGCTTTATACACTTATTGGGAAAAGCAAGGGTGAAAGTCAGCCAAAGAAGTAGGACAGTAACAGGCAGAACCCTAAATTGCTGCTGTGCTGGACCAAATAATTTCAGGACACTGTGAGCTGCCCTGCAGGCAATCAAGACGTGTACTGTTTTCCCCAGAACACAAGAGAAAAGTATACAGGACCATGCAGAGGACTGACTGATGGGCACTGGTGGTAAGAAAGAGTATACTGACATGGTGAAAAGCGTTGCCATCGTGGAGTTACTGGCACGGGCAGAAGTAATTCTGCTTGGAGATATTTTGATTCTTGTTAGGTAAAGTCCAAGCAGCAACAAAGCTACCAGCAGGAATCTCCTGACCCATCTACTGGCATCCACAGGCTGGCAACTTGTCTCCGTCTTTGTATACACAGTATATGGAGTGAACATGATGGCATCTGAAAAAAACAGTTACAGATTAAAATGGCTGTGCAAATGAAAGTAGTTTTTTTTTATAGTGTGATATGGTTTTTTTCATATTACCTGATTTTATCAAAATTGTTCCTGTTGGGCACTGTGTTACATAGTATGCTGGCATCTGCTGTTAACAAGATAAAAAAAAAAAGTATTTATATATTTGTATAGTTACAGCCCACACACGCGCGCGCACACACACACACATATTGCTTTGTGCAAGTTATGCATAGACACACACTTCCACAAGGAGGGTTGTGGTTTGTTATATTTATGTCATATGAACAGAGAAATTCATATATATTCTCACAGCATTCATAAACATTCCATAAATACCAGAAAAACAAGCACCTGGCATGGTTAAAACTCAACTTGTTTTATGCTTGATATTTTTGCACTGCTGTCTTTTTGAGTTCCCACAGTGGGGATGACTATACCGACTGTGCTGTAACACACAATACCCCATAGAGACTGAGGCAGCCGTGGCTTATAGGAAAAGGGGATTAGCAGAGGCACTCTGTAGAAATAGCTGTGCACACTCAAACCTGCACACAGCAGATCCTGACGCAAGCCTTCTTTGGTGCCCATGAGGACATCAGGCTCAGTTGGCTCTCAGACAGAAGGATGATATGGAATTCTGGAACTGCAAAACAAAGTTTTCTGTGCAACAAACATTGTTGCAGGATCTTGCCATCATGTCTGCATGTCTCATAGATGTATATGCAATCCCCTCTGTTCCTGCAGTCCACTACAATTAGGACAGTGATGTGGGGGCAGTCATGAGGCACAGCTCTCAGAGGAACAGATGAAGGATATATCCCTCTGTTATTCAAATATTTGTTGTCATTGTCTGTGTTTATCTGTACAGATAGAAAAAGACAAATATAAGAACGTTGTTGGACTTCCATGATTTTCATGTTTTTTTTAAGGTTCCTGTACACGGGCAATAATAATGATTGAGAATGAGACTCTGCCAACATTTCACATCCTTTACATGGCAGATATGACTCTTTACTTCTACATTATAACCTTTTTTCTCTGCCTCTCACCTTTATTATGTTTGGAAGACGTTTGGCCTCAGAGGGGCTTTGCTCTAGCTGCGCATTAATTTTACATTTGCAGCCATTCTGTTTTTGTATCTCTGCATTCACAGCCTGTGTCATCGCTTGCAGCAGCTTCTCACAGCCACTGGAGAGCATGAAGTTCAAATCCACACAAGGGAGGAGCGGAGATTCTCTGTTCATCCTTTGCTCACTGAAAAGTCTTCCTCTGTTAGGGCTCTTTTCAGGTGACCTTATAGGGAAAGATTAGCAGATGCAAATATCAAAATGAATCAATTTATATTCTCATAATATAATTATAAAATGATCATATTTAAAGCATTACATTAATTATATCAGTGTCATTACTG
>OMKZ01039515.1:45126-55338 GCA_900302535.1 Neoniphon sammara | reverse complement strand
ATGTCTCTGGATGACAAATAGGAAGACTGCAGAGAATGAACAGGGAAATCATTCAAAACAAAGTTTATTTGAGAGTGTGTCCACAGATGAACTTGGAAAGAGGGAACAAGAGATTTGCCAGTATGTGTGTAGTTGTGTGCGTGGTGTGTGTGTATGTGTGTCAATATCCCCAGGGATCTTTTGATCCAGATTCTTCAATCTTCAGTCTCATACTTTCTGTGCACGCACGCACACACTCAGTCCAACTATTAATAAGCCTCCACTGAGCTCTTTCCTTTCATCCTGCATTGCCTTGAGGCCCAGTACCTATCCATCTTACTACTGTAGCTAGAACATGACACCACAATTAGAGGAAATCCTTTACATAGTGGCTCCGAACAAGAGTCACAGAAAAGCAGGTGCACCTTCTTCAAAAGATAAAGGATCAGTTCGCGTTGTTTGTTGGATTTGCACGTCTCCTCGCATCTGATTAGCGAGGCATGCTTTGGCTCCAAACAACAGGAGACAAACCGAGACTCATGAAGCCTGAGGCATGTCTTGGATATGTTGCATCATAAGCTCAACGATTGAAAGAAAACTAAAAGGAAAAGAAAGGAAAGGAAAGGGACAAGTGGTCTGTTTATGATGGTATTTGAGCTATCGCTGTTCTTACCCTCTCTTTGCCATAGGAACTGAGTGAAGGGGGTTTTAGGTGTGTTCTTTTTTCCCTTTTTTTTTAATTGGCAGTAAAAGCATTATTATAAGCCCAAAAGCGGCTGTATTATCTCAAGAACATGTGTATTAGCCTGTATTAGCCCAAAAACAAGTCTAATACACATCATCTTTATCCAGTCCAAGCCACAGCACAGCTATTGCACTCTGAAAAACAAATCTCCTATTCTCCTATATGATGTTAGAATCAGACATAAAAAGGAAAGGATCGGTATGAGTGCCCTCTTTTGGAAATCAAAGCACATAAACCCATTCTCCTGCTTTGAAGAGGCGCGAGAGCACAGTCCAGCTCCATTTATAGCTGCAGAGCCAGGCCAGTGGAGTTCTCTTCTATCCAGTCAAAAAAAAAAAAATTAACTATACATAACTTCAGTATTATACAGACTAAGACATTATCATAGACACAGATGGATGATACCACGTGCCAAAGTACCATACACAGAATACATATTCTCATTTTTAAGTATAATGCGAGGAAGTGTTTTTCAACCGAGCTGGCTCCAAACTCAGCTCCTTTCTCCTCTGATGATTGGCTGTCAGTCATACAGTAGCTTGACTGATTGGTCTGAGTTTGAGGTGACAGGCTGCTAAGTGGGGCACCACAAGATCCTGATCAGCTCTCAGACGGCCAAAATCCTCAGCAGCTCGATGTTTTTTTTTCCCCACAGCTATATTAAACCTGTCATGAAGACATCAGGCTCCTGCACCACAAGCAAAAGGAAGAACTTCAAACATTTTCAAAAATGAGAAAATAATATCATGATGCTGACCCTACATGACACTGATAATGACAGCCTTCAAACCCATTTAACTGCTTGCTCGCCATACGTGGACAAAATCGATGAAGTCGGGCACGTTCAAAGCAGCCATACCTTGCACAGGGAACCCCGGGGGAACAATCAGCGTGCAGTTAGATGAGGAGAAGGAAAGGACAGCTGGCATCCCAGATATCTGCTACCAGGATAATAAATCCCTATCAGAAGATATTCTGCTGGTCTAGCCTCATAAGTCCATATAACCCTGGAGTCCTGTTGAGGTCACTCTCCATCTTCCATCGATGGCTGAAAACTCATCTCTGCAAGAGGTACCTCACATCAGCCTCTGCCCCCCCGAATCAGTTTCCATCCCACTTTGTCATCCTCTACTTGCTGTAATTTGCTCTCATCTCGGAGAAAACGATCCCTTGTACCTCTGACCTTAGCTCTTATTTTTTATTTCTTTTCCAAGCACTTTTGTCTTGCATGATTGCTTTCAGGTCAAAGGAGTTTTACCAGGGCATTTTGGCTCTGACTCTTGCATGCCTTGCTATTGGTGGCTTGTAATTCTGTGTATCTTACTTTTGCTGTTGCTCTGTTATCAACCACACTGCATATGATTGTCAGCTAAGTCCCGTGATTATAAAAAACTAGCCCTTAATAGAAATACAGACATTCCACATAGCATTATAAACACTGCTGATGCTTCTCTCAGTGCTACTGGTGATTACACACTCAATATTGCCTCTTGGAGAAGACATTCTCCTGTGTATTGATGGATAGAAATGAAACAACAATGATGGTTATTGCTTCTGGGACAGACAGTGCTCTGGCATCTGAAAATCATATCCAATAACGCACTTCCTCTGCTGTAGACAACGGCATCTCAAATACATATAAATCACGATCCATTAACTTTGCCACATGACTATTACTGCTGTGGACCTTATCGTATGTATCTCAGTTCTATTCTGGCTCCTAAATTGGAAATCCTTGGTTTCTCACACAAATGGTAATGCTTGAATCCCTGCTGGCTCTCTAAAACTGAGCAAGGAGACACCTACCATTCCTGCCACATATGACTCATGGGAACACTGACACACACCCTCCCTCAAACACACACACACACACACACACACACACAGCTTCACCTGAGCTTTCAAAAGGCCTTGGCAGCTGTGACTGCCAGGAATAGAAGAACTGATTGCCAGTCCATCAGCGGTGGCAGTGGCGGTGGTATTAGCGGAAATTCAAGGTTACATTTGTGTTTCCAGTTAAGACAGTACGGTGGAAATAATTTACCTAAGAGGTCAGTGTCAGTGTCAGACACAGGTAGAGACAGACAGACAGATAGATATGGATGTCACTGATAGTATGATAAGACACCAGCACCAGCAAGATAAAAATATATAAGCAGCAAAAAGCAGTAAGGAATCAAATACAAAATCTCATGAAGCAAAAACCTCTGATGTGAAAAACATAACAACTAACATGTTGCCATTTTAGAAGTATCTTAAATATTTTGCATATAGCCTTAGTTGTGACTTTATGTTTCTTGGATTAAAATGCATCTTTAGTAGTAGTGGTCTCATTCTTAACCCTCCAATGTGCACAAGCTACATTCAGCTTATTTTTGGTGGTTGCAGTTTTAATGAGCCATTCAAAATTGTGCTGTGAGACGGCAGGGAGAATTATGCCTGTACAAAGGGCTTGAGCATTTGTAGGGGGCATTCAGGCTTTCTATCTTTTTTGCTTTGAGGGAAAATGAATGTGAAAATTGTCCACATGCTCATCTTTCTGTCAGCGCCTCCCCATTGTTTGTAAATGTCACTTGGTCATATAGTGAAGGTCAGTAGTTGACTTTTAATCGCAGGTAATTCGAGGGAGCAGAACTGCTGAGCGGAGAAGTCTTGGTTCATCGCTTTAAATGTCTCCTACAGCAGCCAAGACATGAAGAGCATTTAAAATGACGTCTGCACCTTGTATTCAAATGCCATGGGCTGGGAGCCAATGCACATCCATACTGCACACATTTGTACACGTATGTGCATTATGTTAGACAAAGCTAGACAGATAGCTAACTCAGCCGACTTGTCCAATCAGGAAGGCAAGGTATATAATTTCTTTCCTTTCTGTTTAAAGGTAAGCAGTCAGAAACTTAGTTGGAAGCATGCAAAATGTAGACAAAGGGTAAATGTTGAATTGTATGATTTTCAAGTACAAGCTACCTAGACGATATGGTGCAAGATAAATGCATATCACTACTGGCAAAAGCTTTTTTTATGTGATCACATCAAACCAAATATCAAAGTGGCAAAATGAGGCAAGAGATCTAACAATCGAGAGACCAGCTTTCTAATCGCTGATCACTGCTGTTTAGGAGTTTGCCTTTCACTCTCTTAAGTGTCTGATTCCTCCCTTCCTCTAGGTAAAGTGTCCATACCAACACCAGAATTACATCTGGATGAATATGGAAAATTTCTGGCTTGTCCATTGGAGAAATGGGACATTCTCTGCTGCAGGATGAGGAAAAAAATCATGCCCAGTGTAGCTTTAACAAACTAATTACCAGGTAAGGTAACTGTATATGTTAAATGTAATTCAAAACCATAAAACAATTTTCTCCCCTCATTTACAAATCCATATCTAAATGTACAACAACTTACAGATGTATACAGATTTACAGATACAGATTCAATTTACAGATGAAGATTTCCCAAGCCCAGCGTAAAAAAGACCTGTGTTCGGATGACGTAACTGCTGCTTGTCTTCTGAAGAAGACACATTTCAAGTTTCCCCATTAAAACATCAGTAACTTTATATTAAATGTTGATAAAGTATTGTGCAATGTCCCCACAAGTAGAGGAGACTATGTGACATACAGAACTCCAGCGGTGCATAGTCAAGTGTCTAGCTGCCAAACTGCTATTAGTTTAAGTCAAGAAACTCCACTCAGAGTGAAGTTTCTTGATTCAGGTAAGTATTGGTATCTAGTTTTACTGCAAAAGTGTGTCAGTGTTAAATATGAATAAAGAATTGTCTGGGACAACACACTGTATTCTGCTATTTTTACCTTGGATACATAGCAACCAGGCCCACCATAGTGCAGTAACAACAGTAGCAAGCTGTCATCCAGCTTGGTAATGCATTGCTGCCTATAGTGTTTTATCTATGCTCAATGCAATTTAAACATTCACAATCTGTGCGAAATCCACTTATCAAAATATTCTATTACCTGTGGGAGAACAAATGCTATTCATGCCATATGAACATGAAGAAGCAGAAAAAATCTTCTATCCAAATGGCTCCTATTGCAGTGTGTGAATGGTTTACCGTTACAATACCTCAGGGAACTAGACAAAAGCAGTCCTTTTACTAACGGACTGCTTTTTACTGCTAACCTGATTCAGTCAAACACAGCACTTGGTGGCAACCTATCAGCCAATTCACCAACTGAATACCAAACAGGCCGGCCAATGAGCAAACAGCCTGTAGGGGAAAAAAACACTGGCAGAAATGTGTGGGTGAATGTGTCCTGGTGGCTTGGCAGACCAACTACAGTGGTAGCCATCCAAAAAGTCTCCCATCTTGTATCTAGCCCACACTAGAAGAAACAGCCGCTAAAGATACTGTAACATACAACTAATCTTCCAAACTGCTACTAGTCAGTTCACTCTCTATACCATCCAATGGCGGAAAGGGGGTCATAATTTGAGTTTTCCAAACAGTTCCTCTCAGGAACGGAGAAAAAGTGCAGGTAGCATTAACAATTCTTGCACGTCATCCTGTCTAGTTCCTCCCAGCTTCCCTTTCACTCTCTGTACTGCATGGCATCTAATGCCTGTATGCTAATAAGACAGAAATTCCTTCAAAATGATATGAAGAAAGAAATGTGTTGCTGCATGTTACTATGGAGAAATGAGCAGATGACTGAGGACTTGAGATTCCATAGAAATCTACCAGTGCCCACGCATAAGCCAGACTACAGTAGGAACTTTGTTGAGATGCCTCAGTGAATGCATCAACACATCTTACATCTAAACAGGTTAAACCCTGCAGGGAGACCTGGTGACAACATTTTCCCATTTCTGTCTTGATTAGATCAATATTATTACCTCAGGCGAGTCAGACAGATAATGCCAGATTTATAAAGGCAAGTGGGGGCTTGAAAACCACGTCTTTCCTATTTAGATTTCACAGGAAACATCACCGGTGTCACAACAAAGAAGCCATAGCTGAATCCTCCTCCTGAATAATTGACTATGTCTCCAGATAAAAAGCAACATCCTTCCACCCATGACAGACGCTGAACCTGACAGAAGCAGATGCCTCCAGAGAGCAGCTCCCACCACCGGTGGAGGGAGAAACGCACCGAAAAACAAAGTGTTTCCAGTGTCAAACATAAAAGCATCTTGTTCTGTGGTGTCAGAGTGGCTCTCTGATGCTTCGCTCAATGCTGCTCACCCAAGTGTGCTTTCAGTATTTACCCGGATATTTCTACTTTGATACATTTACACAAAGAAATAAGTGAATTCAACAGCAGTACCTGGTGACCAATTGGTGTGCAACAGTTTTTTGGCCTACGTTTTACTGTATATTTTTAGCATGCAGCCTTGTTTTCTATCAACGTGACCTTTAACAAAACACTGAACGCCTCCATGCTCACATAATGTAATTCGTTCTTGATAAGAGTGTCAGCTAAATGCCTAAAATGTAAATGTGCATTGGATTTCTGTTCGTGCTATCAAAGCAGGCAGTGACAGTCTTGAAACAGGTAATCAATGCCTTTCTACACTTGAGCTTTGTCTGTGTGTGTCAGGATATTGCAGTTTCCTCACATGATACTTCAGACGTACAGTGCAGCAGAGGTATGCATAACAGCAGGTAGTAAAGGACATCAAGTGGGACATTATTGTAAATCAAGACCTCCATGTAAATAACCAATAACAAATGTCATTTACTGTAAGCCATGTCACAAATGTATTCAACAATTTTTATAACATTTTTGGCTCTGGCAATTTGTTGCTACTAGAAAAAAAATGTAGTGACTTTTGAACTACTGTATTTCTGCATATTGAAACACAATTATTCCATTCCTTGTCCTCTGAGAGCCTATTCACATGAATTCCCCCCTCATTTCAGGGCAGAAGGAAATATTTCTTCCTGTTGCGCTAAAAATCAGCAGCTTCTTACCTTTTCATTTCCAGCCACTCTATTTGATTAAGAATAAATAAGCATAACACTTGGTCATCAAGGCAGCTGGCATATTTAGCCTCTCGGTGCAGCCTGCATATTTACCATACTCAATTCTCTAAATGCAAAACAGTGGTACTTGGGTTCAACACAACTCCCCTCCACAGGTGTTTTGAATTTCAAATTGTGTCTGGAGGCATATGTGGATATTCATCTTTTAGAAATTCCATCTGGCCTGGTTTATCGCAGGATGTTTTTCTGTTTGCTGTAGTGCAAACAGCATCCATTCAGAAAAGCTACTGTTTGAGAACCTTTTTCCCAGCAATGACAACAGTGAAATGCAATTTAGCAGTTACTTTGCCGGGGTTTGTGCCAAAGTGACAACAGATTCTGACTGGATTAGCGAGAGAATCACAACTGTGTTTGCAAGATAATGACAGTTTAATGCAGTAATAGTCAATAATCTCAAGGACAATACGTCCTCTTCGATCATCCCTGTTTCTTTAGCCTTGCCAGAGTGCCACAGTAGGAGCCTATCCACCTTTTTTATGGGCTGACAGGCTGAGTGGGGATGGGGAAAGTGCTGAGCATGCCAGTAAAGCTGTCATATACCTCTTGTCAGCCTGAATTAATCTTATGTTTGCTTTCAGCTGGGGCTCAGTGTGTGTGTGTACGTGTTGGTATACAGTTAAAGCCCCACTGTGGCAAACACAGTCCCAAATGGTTCTGTTTTTGTGTGCATGTGTACATATGTACATTCTGTTGTACACAAGCGTGAAGCATGCAAAGCAGCACACCCACAACAAGTGCTCAGTGTGTGTGTCTACTTTTATGTTTCTCATGTGCCGTTAAAATCCCATAAAGCTGATAAACAGTGCCACACACTCCTTGCTTTATTATATGCAGTCAGGGGCACTGCAGCAAAAGGGACGGTGTTACACCCTGAAACAAAGGAGCTAACAGGCTGTAATCCACTTCATGCTCCTCACGCACAGCAGAGAAAACCCAAGCCATTAGAAAAAAAATCTCTGCACAAGATCTAACTAACACCACATCTGCGTAGAGGTCAGTGCATAGCAGTACTGTGTTAAGAGGCAGCGCTTTATGGTGGGTTTACCTTTTGTCACACATCGAGTCCCAGGCGGTGAATTCATATTCGTCAAGGCTGGTGACCACCTTGGCCGTCCTTGGCCAGGCGGCGTGGCGTTTGATAGGAACCACCTCGTGACCCGCCTCTCGGCCAGGGTCGCGGCTGCAGCAGGTACCCATCCTTCCACAACAGCAGGCCTCTCCACTGGACGACTACCTGCGCTTACTGACTGTCATACTTGCTTGGCGCTTTTCCTTTTGCTCAATTTCAAACTCCTGTGAGTGTCTGTCCTCCTACTTCGGTGTTTGCTAAAGCTTTTCCGCTGCTAGTCTTTCAAAGTATCTCTCTGTTACAACAACCTTAGATTTTAGGCAAAAAAGCACAAATGGAAGTCATCGAGAACGACAGAAACACTTTGTTTAGCGAAGGTTAATGCAGATCATTGCAGAAATGCAGAAGCTCTGTGATGAAGCTGTCTTCAGTTTTTCTTTATGCTCGTCTCTCATTTTCACGACATTTCTCTTCTTTGCTCTGTCCACGCCAGTATCCCTGCGTCTCCACTAACTGTCCCCCTCTACTCTGTCTCCGACCTCCCCAGTGCTCCTCACATGATTTCTCTCTTTCTCAGCTGAATTGCTAATGTTTTGGTGGCCTGACCCTGGCAGCCTCGCCTGTCTCCTTACAGTGGGAGAATTCTTACGGTCTCCCACGGCCGGCCAGACTTTAAGGACCAAAACAATGTCTCAACCATCTTGTTGTTTCTGCCTCTCTGTCAATCTGTGTCCTTCAATCCCTCCTTTGTGTGTGTGTCCTCTTTTGCTCGGTGTTGAACAAAGCTGGACCCCCGCACTTTCCGACCCCTCTTGTGGTCCACGATTATCAGTCGAGAAGAGAAGAGCCGAGACGGTACAGTGTCATGCAGTGTGGGCTTGTCATGTGGAGCCACGATAAATTCAACGAGTACAACAAGTTTTTGGACAATACTTTCCTTTGTTTACTCAACACATGTCCTTTGCATACTTTTTTTTCCCACCCTGAAGTCTGTTGTTTCCTTAGCATGCAGACTCAGGATCTGGCTATGGATGCTGGTGAAGAACCATCTTGCAATATTAAGCACCACCGTCTGTCTCTAAAATAAGAACAGCCTCTTCACAAATTGGATTTTGCCTGTGTTTTGATCCGGCGCAGTGTACAAAATAGCAGAGCGCTTTCCTGTGTTCTTTAATTGGTTCCACATTTCTTGAAGGATTCGATGCCCAGCTGGAGGTCAAAGAAAATCTTGACTAGTGTGCATCATTTCTTGCTTGGAATTTCTTCATCCTGCCATATCTTTAGATGCTTTGATTAAATGGAAGTAAAGCAGAGTAGATGTGGCAATCACAGTAGCAAACTCAATAGAGAGGTAAAAACATAATTTTCATCGTTGTTTGAGTCCACAGGGTCAGAGCCAGCTGCCCCAGACAGAAGATGTTGACTTGTTTACTGTCTTGCTTGCCTGCCTCAATGTCAGCGCTCGCGTCATTACTTAAATAAAGAGTGTTGCACAACTGCTCATTCAAGACATAGAGAAAAGTGGAGTATTGAGTCAGACAATGTCAAAAGAGGGAGGAAACAAGCCGTTGCACTCCATCAGTAGAGTGCAACTTAATCCTTAAGCAAGGCACAGAGAGGGCAAGAGGTTACAACGATTGGACACAGCCACAAGGAAGCCACAGAAAAATAGACAAAAGACTCTTGATCCTGGTTGGATGCAAAAAAAAAAAATGCTTCTGAAAAGGTTTCTAAAAGGTAATGGGATTCATTTCAAAGGCCGTAGGTTAATTCAACGTAGCCACACTAACAAGAGCAGGCTTACTTACAAATCAAGCATGAGATAACGAGACAACAAAGCTAAGCTATATCATCTCCAAGTCTGTCAGTAAAAAGTATTCTCCTTCATATTATCTGATATTTTAGTTTTCAGCTATTTAACCTGACTTGAAAATAAATCTGATTTACAATTGCCATAACCTGAGGCACTGAAAAGTAAAATACAATAAAATGGCACAGACAAACTCTTAAAGTCTTGCTTCAATTTCTGTTGCACCTTCAGATAGTCTGTTTTGAAATTGCATCACCTTGACTTATGCAAAGTGACGTGTTTATGGCAGAGTGGTGAATGCCCCTTCTTTCACTCTTCAGTTTTGGACTCATGTTGACTTTTATTTCTGTCAGCCATTATTATCATCACAAAAAAATAAAGAACATGATGAGACTTATCAAGCTGCACCCTAAAGTGGCCGAAAGTGTCAGAGATGATGGTGCAAACCAAAAAGAAAGAAAAATTATATGGCATGTATAAAATGAGTGCAGAGGTTGGTGTAACCATGGTGACAAGATGAGCATAGTGACAGGTATAGATAGGGGGTCAAACATGTGAAAGACAACCCTTTTATCCTTTCATCACTCTCTCTCTCTCTCTCT
>OMKZ01039515.1:17992-45094 GCA_900302535.1 Neoniphon sammara | reverse complement strand
CACACACACACACACACACACACACATATATATATATATATATATATGGGCTTTATATGGGCTTTATACTGTTGGACTGGACTCACACACACACACACACACACACATATTCACACTACATGGTCTTATTTCACAGGCAATTTTAGGATTGAGAACACTGCAGTGTCAGTTTCTCTTCACCCCAATCTAAAACTAGACCTGCGCAGGAGAAAACTAATACATAACATCAGGGTGTTTGCAGAAAGCAGTGAGTGTTTTTTCTTCTCTGAAATGTGAAATAATTAAGGAGGTACAGTAAGCAACAAAAGCAAATGACATGCACAAGACTGTTGTCATTCGTGGTGCAGGAAATCAGACCCAAAACTAGAGAAATCGGGCTGCTGCGCACATGAATCGTCTTTCCATCTTTTATGATGCAGCTGACATTTAAATCAAGAGACCAATCGATATCTGTGATGTGTGTGCGTGAGAGCGCTCTCTTTGTATGGGTGCGAAGTAACCGACAAAGCATCCAAGTAAGCCTTTGCATATATGCTATACAGCTTGTCCTCATTATTTTAGTTGCATATACACATTCAGAGGTCTTTTTTGTTTGTTTGTTTGTTTGTTTTTTCAAATAATGTGGTCCATCCAGACAAGGCCTGACTGTCAACAGGACAGAAGGAACAAGGTAGTGGCCAGACGCTGTGTTCTGAGACAGTAAATGATCAATTAAATTTTGTAATACACAAGGTAACAATGGTAGTCACTGAAAAATTTTGGCCATTTTAGAACAAAACTATATGCATACAGAGTAAATATGTTTTTGTGTGTTTCTTGTGAATTATACATTCATGAACTCTAGGCTAAGGCCAGAAGGATTGTGTTATATATATTTTATTGATGGAAGGGGGGTGTTTTTAGTTGATTGTATCTTCCATTTGTTTACGGGCAAATGGAGGCTACAATCTCTCGTCTCCTTCCAAACAATGCATAGTCAATGCTTCCAATCCGCTGTATTCCCAGAGAGGGTTGCGATAAACCACATATCACTCTGACAGATCTGTGTTGTACTCACATCCTCCGTGGGAGACTATGGATTAATACCGCAGCCCTGGGGCAAGGTTAAAAATTCAAGGCATCCATTTTCAGACTAACTTCAAAGATGGTATTGAACGCACGCACGCACGCACACACTCACACACACACGTACGCGCTTGCGTACTGAAATGACCCCGAAGAGTGTAACTTTATTATAGGGGGAGAAAAGTGAGCAAATGAGAGGTGAGAGAAAGAGAGGAGGGAAAGCGAGAGAAAGAGAGAGATAGGAGAGCAAGAGAAACATAAAAAGAGAGAGAGAGTCCAAAAAAATATCTTCTCATTTTGGCAGACCTAGAATTACATGGTGTTGAGGTTCATGATATGTTAGCCATGGTACTTTTTATTTAATCCACCACTCTGGTTTGTTTTTACACAATGACAGACATAGGCACAAATGTTATGACGTCACGAAGACATGTCATTTGGCTGTCCGGACAAGGCTAAAACTATGAGTCCACCTATGTGTGTGCTGAAACACAAAAGGTAATTGGGCTGAAATTTACATTGGGGTCAAGAGGGAAAATCACTGACAGAGCCATCCAGCATGGGATTAAACTGAACCGACAGCTCACGTAATAATTACCCTACCTACCCGGGAGAAACAAATCCTGTCTCTGAATGGGGTTAACAACCAACAGAGGACCCCTGATAATATTAATCCAAATCAAACTCTCAGTAATTACAGATGTTAATTTGTTTTTGCCATGCCAATTTGTTTTTTCTAATTCTTCTAGATGCACTATTTCTATTTTTGACCTGTCATGTGAAATGGAGGCAGCAGTGGAATCTATAGTGGAAGGTTCTAAATGCATTTTTGCTGAATCAGAAGTGGCAAACCAGAGGTGGATTTGCCACTTCTGGTGAATTTCACTGACCCTTGCACCTGCAGACGCTGAGGAGGTTAATTCATTAATGGCATTAGACTCTCACACAACACCAGTCCCAAGTAAGCCGGCCTTAAGAAAGACGGGAAGACAGATGTCTTAGCTCAGACAAGCCGCCAGTGGCCGGAGCACCAGACTGAACACACACACTTCCACCAGGCCAGCTGTCACTGACACTGACTGCAGGGCGACAGTCGACAGTCCAGCCATTGTCTGACCACTGTCTTTCTCTCGCTGTCTTTCTGCACCACAGAGCGACAGGACAGAAGGAGACACCACAGCACTGTTGTCACGGCAGGGTCACCAAAGCAGACATCAATATCAAGATAGGGAGCCTATATTAATTGTATAACTTACACACACCCACGCATATGCGGCCTGAATAGTGATTCATGCACACTCAACCATGGCACTATAAGGTTCTGTCACCTTGCACAAAGTGTGAAGTCGTTGCTGTTGCTGCACCATGTGAGTCAGTATGCACTGTCACCATGCTAGCTGTGTATTTGTCTCTGCACCAATATCGCCGAGGCTAATTCCTGCACATTTATTGCATTTGGCAATGACTGAGACTCATAAACATACATCATATTATCACTCACTATCATGACCAATCATTCTGTTATTTACCCTGCACACCCTGTCACATACACAGTAGGGGTCGGAAAAAAGTATTGCGATTCTTCGTTTTACAATATTTTAATCGAATTGGCAGTATCACAATAGTATATAGATGTGCAGGAATAGCTGAATGTAGAGGTTTACTTCAAAAAGTATATACATTTTTATTCATTCTACTGTGCATGTACATTTTATTTACCACGTTAATATGCAGTATAGCAATGATGCTGCTGAAATAAAACTCAGCAAGACTGACTGACGTGATGTGAATTGTTTTTGGAAATATGACTCATGATATACAGTCTGTAGAAGTGCATAATTCAACTTTTCCCATGGTCTAGTGTTTAAAAAGCAAATGAAAATCGCAATAAATTGTAATATCAAATTGTAATACTTGTACAATCGTAAAGTTTAAGAATCGTAATACATATCAAATCGGTATGTGATAGTATAGATTTGGGATATAAGCATTATCATCCCAGCCCTAATACACAGCCATACACTACTACTTTATGAGTACAATATGTCCAAATACATTTCAGTAACTAGATATAAATGCTAAAAAAGTTGAGGACCTATTACTTCATCCAGGTCTTAGCCGAGGGTATGAATTTTAACCTCACTGGTGTTATTCTGAATGTGGAATGACACAGTATGAGCAATACGACACAGTAAGAGAAATACATACAGATCTTATTATGGGTGAAAGTAATAAATGGATGCACTGTATCTAATTACGTCTGCCAAGGAGGTGAAATCTCCGGCAGGACATCATGTTTTCGCCTCTGGTTGGTTGGTCACGGGCCAGCTAAGAAGTGATTGGTCAATCAGGATCAAGGGGGCGTGGTAATGAATGGGCCTTAGCATAATCAGGGCCGTAGTTTCCAAATGCAACCACATAACATCATAACATCGGCAGCAAGCTTGGTCATGGGGCAAGGCCATCTTTCTATGCTGATTGGACAAAAGAGGCATGACCTGGGTCAACTGTGTTCCCAAAAGTGGGTGTGGCTTAGCGGAGCCAGAACTTCCGCCTTCAATCTTGGAAGAGGGTTGCACTGTGCTGGAAACACTTCCTTAACGTATCTCACATTTCTGTTGTAAGATGGGCAGGTACTGAGCTTGGTATTTATTTAAGTGTGTTTACTGAGTGGAAAGAGAACAGGAGGGGAAAATAAAGAAGTCTTTCAAGTCAAAGTATTTTCTCTTTTATCATAGCTTCTATTGTCCAGCATTGTGAACCTATGAATGGCAATTTGGCTTAAACACACACACAACACACACACACACACACACAGAGCTGCTGATAACTACTTCACAAGTGGTAACACTGAGTAAGTCCCTGAGGAGTGTGAGTATGAACACACTGAGTCAGACATAAACACTGACTCACTGCTCTCATCTCATTTCTTAACTACATTACACCCTCCCTTCTTAATGCCTACACACCTGCATTCACAGCCTTTGATTTTCTGTTCTCTCACCTGTTCTGGTCAAACATCAGTTTGAGTCAGTGGGAGCTGTCTAAATGATTTAAGGGAGAAAATTATTTGACTTTCAATTATTTTTGGTATCTAACTGTCAACAACTTGAACAGTGGAAAGTGTAAGATCAACATACAAATGCTGCCAACATGCACGGTACAATTATTACCTGTTGAAACTAAAATTGAATTTACAATTAAACTCTAAGCATCAGTTTCATTTGAGAGAGGGGTGGAGGAAGCGATCGAAGCAGCGTCGATACTCCTCCACTCTCTTCCTCTCTCCCCTTATCGCTCTCTTATCGCTTCTCTCTCTCTCTTCCACCCTTTTGACCTCGCGGAGAGAAACAGAGAAAAACAGATGGCGAAGAAAGGAAGTATTGCACATAAGCAAGAAATACAGCGAGGGAGCAGACAGAAAACATGACAGCAAGAGTGAATCAGAGCGAGCAGGGGAGAGAGTTTAAGCAAGAGTGCGAAAAAGAAAATCGGTGTGTGTGAGAAAGGAAGTGACAGAGAGACACTGAGAGAGAATCAGTGAGATGCAGAGAGAGAGAGAGAGAAGCTCCTGGGAAGTTTCCTAGATTTTATGAAAAACGCACTTGTCTTATTTCCAAAGTCATTCGCTGCGAGAAAAAAAAAAAACTCAAGCCTTCCTCCTCTCCAAACTTCTTCTCTGTCTCGCCTTCTGAAGTGAGTAAACATCAAATATTCAAGTTCACTCCACTCCACTGCTAACACTCCCAGCAAAGTGTTTATTCCCTTGGTTTTGTGCAGAAAGAAATGGAGTGAAAACTAGTCTATCCAGCCAAGCAATCCGCGAAAACAAAAGGTAACCGAGCTATAATCAAATGAAAATACGGCTCTGTGTTCTCAATTCGCCAGATGTCTTAAGTGCACTTCATTAAGCGTACCTGGCATTCCAACAATGTGGAATATGCACCTTTAGAGCTTAAAGCTTTAACGAGTCACATTTCACCGCTTCAGAATAACTTCTGCAACCGTCTCCAACAAGGACTTTTGCAAAGACAGCGTCAACTTTAAGACTTTGAGCTGTGTGGGAACAGGTAGATGAGTCGAAGTCTGACAAGAGCGAGGGAATGATTTACCTGTGACACCTCTGGGAGTTATTAATTTACCCACTTAGTCTAACCTCGACTGAAAGACATTCAATTAGGTAACACATAGCACGGGAAAGCAGCGCAATAAAATATGAAAAAGTAATGAAAAGTAAAGATGGAATGTGCTGCTGCAACTGAGCCTTCTGTGCAGATGCAGGTGCTGCGGGAAAGAATCTGGAGGGTTGTTCATTAAGTACGCAATGCAGAGCGTGAAGACAACATTGGATATAAACACTGTCCTTGGGCTGACATTTACGAGAAATAATCTTTAACTTTCCTGCTGTTCGGAAAGCAAACACGGAGACTGGTTTGCCGCCTTCAACCAATGACAACAAAAGAAAAGCTATTGTTTGCAAAGCTTTCTCCTCAAGCCTTTATTTGGCTGCCAGGGAACTGTTGGTTCTTTGGTTTAGCCATGGCTCCACAGCATAACAAAGCCCCTTTTTCATTTGAGGACAAAGAGCGATAGATGGCGAGCACAAACTAACCCTATGTTCTTACAAATTTAGCATGATCAATCAAAGTTTTATTAGCATTTTCACAAGCATTTTGCACCATTGTTGAAGTTGAGAAGAAAATCCTCGCCTGCAAAGAGTTGTTTTTTTTTTAATATATATATCTTTTTTTGCTTGAGCAAACACTCGCCACAGTCAGTCAGGTGGATCACAGTGTTCTCTGTGAACAGCATCTATATTTAGGCCTATTCATTACTGCACTCACCTGGTGAGCAAGTACATCTTATCCATAGCCAAGAAGAATACATGATTTGAAAAATAAAAAGAGCCCTTAGTTCTTTACCTAGCATCTTCCTGTCATACATGATCATTTTAAGTCATAGGAATAGTTTGTTATTCCTATGGTCAGGACACCTTGGCTCAGATCCTCACACTACTTACTGCTGGCTGCTTGTAATGTTTGTGATATAAGAATTTAAGATTAAACTTTTCCCTTATCTTCATAATTCATGCTGAATAAGAGCATCCGCTACAGTATTGCCTAAAATAATATTTTAAAGCATGATTTGTTGCACTACGCAAGTCCCAGGTGTGACTGTGTGTAATTGTGCAAATGTGAATGCGAACAATGCTGATAAACAGCACGCATGTTCAGTACGCCAAGCCTGGATGACTAAAGGTTCAGTGAAATAATTCATTCAAACACAGGGAGAAAACTACTCCAGTGGTCTTGATAGTATCTACACCCAGGATAACAGCCAGCCTGAAAGGGTTTGAGTCCTGCGACAACATACTCCTGACATAATTTTAAGCTGCTTTGAGATAAGCCTCTTTGTCACGGTTTCATGATACTATCATTGCGCTTACGCTGCCATTCACGCGTTGACATGCTGCTGAAATCACTGCACAGTCAGCTGCAGACTTTTGTCAGAGTGTCACCTGCGATGCCAAACAATGTTTGGCATAGCAGCGCAATTTCAGCGCATTATATAAGGTAATAAGATTTGTAAGTGTAACGTCTTTAAAGGGGAATAAATAAAGGTGCATTAAGAGGAAAGTGGGATCTCTGGAGCACATTTTGAGGCCAGAAATGAACCATTTTGATATTGCTGCTGTCTCTACTCGGCGAGGTTAACTGCATTAGATGATCACCTTTATTTGATTTTACTTAATTCTGCAAATAAATGAAAAAAATACTATATTGTTTCTTTCTAATGCTACATAAGATAGCAAAGTGAGCAAGACAGTAATACCAAACCCATCTACAGGTTTAGCAGGGTGCTGACCCTGTTTCCTGCACCTTTTTAGATTAGTGGAACTGCAGGATAATGGCTAAAAACGAGGCTGAGGGCAATGGCACTGAACCAGCTGTCTTCTTCTATTATCAGATGGACTCTCTGATGTCTCTCTCTCCCTCTCTCTCTCTGACTTTGGGCATCTATCTTCCTTTTTACTTCATTTTGTGCGTGTGTGTCTTTCTCTCCCTCCCTCCCTCCTTCAGTCCCCCTCAGCCAATCACAGAGACATTTCCTGCAGGAGGTTTATCCCTGCTTGGATCTGATCGGCTCTGCTCCCCACCGCCCCATACCAGGAGCCTCCTGCTGGCACAGGGGAGGGAGGAGGACCCATCTGTAGCCCCCTCAGGGACAGACAGAGAAACACACATCATGTCTGTCTGTCTCTGTGTGTGTGTGCAAACGCAAGAGAAGCATGAATTATAAAAGAGCGATGACATTCCTCGTCAAACAAACGTCTTACGCACTATGAGTAATTCTTCTGCAGAGAGGTATGTGTGAGCAGGTTTAGCCAAGGGGAGGCGGAAGTCCTCAAACAAGCCCTCCTCACACTCATGTCCCACCAACAAGCACCCTGGGGGATTATTACAGCAAGTCCAGGCAAAGAACAGCTGAGTGTTACAAGTGGGGATGGATAGAAGTGCAGCACCGTGCAAACAGCCAGAGGCAGACACGCAATCTGGCCGCTGATGTTGCTGCGACGTCTGCAGTGAGCTCATCAACAGCTATGGGAGTCAATGCGTCACTGCTGTAGAGGTGTGCTGGAAAAGCAAATAGGATCCCCTTTAAAGGTAGTAATATTATTATGCATCCTGGGAGATTGGATTGTAATACATGTATGCATGTATAAGTGAGATGAAAACACACTGAAGATCTACAGACCTAGAGAGACGGTCAGAGGTGCATTTTTTTAACGTAAATGTATCTTCAATCTATACTCGGGAGCTAGGTACACAGAAATAGATTTTACAGACCTTCAAGTACAAATCCAGCACAAGCAAAACAAACAGAGATGAGCTCAAAAATGCACAGGAGTTAAACTGAAAATGAGGGTGTCCTGAAAAGTTTTGGATACACAACGTCTTCACCATGTCCGCGACAATACGGTAGCCCTATTAGTATGATCATACACAGCAGATTTTCCAGTGTTATTAAGCGTTGATTTGTCAGTTACAGTTACTGTACCACAGAGCACCAAGCTGATATGACTCTGGACCAGGTGTTCACAACTGTCTACAAGTGCAAAATTAACTCTGACGGGGGTGGACTCATATTAACACTGGCCAATTATAGGCAATGCAACAACCTCTGACTGCATATGTGCAGTGGTCTGCAGCTACAAAGGTATTTTTTTACTGCTTTGTATTGCTTTAAATCATTTTGAATAGCTTTAAATCATAAACATAATAAAACTCAGTACCATTATTTCAGAGCTTACCATCAACTCCAATGACAGATGCAGCTGTTTTCCAAGCACTGTCCTCAAGAGGTTTATTCCTGTAGTCCCTCAAATAAAAGTTGTACAGAAGGACTGTAATCAGCATCTCATCTATTTTGCACTTGGCAGGTGGAGCTATCGTTCATGACTCTAAATCACATCAGTAGTGAATCAAGGAAGTGCAGAAATCTGATTGGCTGTTGCCCATGATGCCTTTGAAAACTTGAGCCATGGCCAACTCTTCTCTCTTGACTGAGTTTCCCCAGGTCGCTAAGCTCTTTGAGAAATGAATGGACTTCTGATTGCTTGTTGGCTATTTTGCTCCAGTTCAGTTCAATTCATTTCAAGTTCAGTTCAGCGTATTATACGTTTTTGTGCCCTGGTGTGAGGGCTCTGAAAAGGTCCAGAGTCATTTGTTTGTGGCATGAGGACATTCATTTATCCTGAGCACTTCTACTTTTCTTAATCATTTTCTAGGGAAGGAATATGTTTTTTGAGGCTGATATCCAGTATCTTCCCACCTATAATGGCCGACACTGATATGCACTTTTGGAAGAATTGTAGTACAAATGCAGGTGCAAAACAAGTAAAGCTTTTGATACAGGCCTGTCTTAATACAATTCTGTTTCAATTCTGTAAACAAAAGACCATGCTATTTCTAATTTGATAATTGTATTATGTGACACAGTTCTAGAAAAAAAGGTAACACAAGTGCCAATTTCACAAGCAGGAATATGGACAGTAAAAATGATATTGGACCATAGAGATACTGCTTTTTAAAGCTGATATCAGCCGATGCTGACAGTCTCATCCTGAGACGAACATCGGTCATGTTTTCATGTCAGATCCATGGACTGGGCTGGGCAGAGGCCGATGCCCTGTGTGAGTACCCACAGGGAGATCAGGGTGGTGCTCCATCAACCGGGCAGCATGCCATGAAATTGACAAATAGATCCTGTAATGACTTCTTAGTGTATGAATGATTCATCGTGGCCAGGAACTAGCACAGCAGATGAATGAATTGCTCTGAAAGCCTCCAACTTGGATCTACTGCTTTTGTTTTGATATGAAGCCACAGGGGTTCTTTTCTTTCTAAGGCATTAAAAAAAGATAAAAGCTTTGGACCAAGTTAACAGCAACTCCCATCCACTTTGAAATATAACATCATTAAGAGACGCTGTCCTTTTTAAGGGGGAAAAATAAAACCAGAGTTTTTTTGGCAAACACTGTTAGTAAGAACTCAGTGAGTGTCCGAAGACAATGAAAAACACACTCCGACGCAGAGGGAACCATGTTGTTCCTTTTGCTAGCAATAAAATCATGAAAACATTTTTTGGTCAGGAGTGGCTCGAGAACAGACACTGGTCGACCCCTGGGGAGCTGTTATATAAACATGGCCTCTGGTAAAACTGTCCCCCCTTCAACTAGAATAGGATATTGGATTTCGAGGAGGTTATTACTTCACCTTGTTATTTCTGTACAAGAAATACCATTCATAAGGCAATTAAAGGTTCGGAGATGGAGACAGATAAACGCCCCCTGGGCGCAGGGAAAGAATGGCTTGTCCCAGCTTTATGGAGAAAAGATTTCCTTACACAACTACAGTTGGCAGATATCAAAGGAAAAATGAAGCACCTGGAGATCTCTCTCTGGTCTCTCCGGCCTTTACTTCAGGATGGAGGCATATGTGCACACACTGGTCAAGAAATTTGTTATTGCTATCAAATAAGACTCGTCTTGTTCTGATGTCTGTTTTGATTTGGGGTCGACGTGACTTTTGTTTCAGTTTTCACTTCAAAGGGGTAAACCCACCCAAAGTCAAGTTCGAGTCTTATGGTCCAAAATACGTGATTGCAAGCTGTGGCAAACTGATGATATAATACTATGATTGTGTAGCATGTTTTATGACTGTATGTTGCAATTTTTTATACATGCTCTCTATCCTATAGGGCTGAAATGTGTCTGCCCCCTTATTAAAGTGGCCTGGGTTAAATTCTAATTAATTTAAATAGTTTACAAGATGGAGAGTTTTAAGCTTTAAACCAGACCTGCCATCTCAAAAGTGAATTACAAACTTTTAACAATTGTTTCAGAGAAAATATGAAGACGAGAAAAGGCAGGAGTCCAAAATGAGCACATACTGATAACCTCTGCCAAGGAGGTGGCGAAAGTTATGTTTTTGCTGTGTCTGTCTGTCTGTCATCAAGATATCTCAAAAAGTTCTTAACAGGTTTACATGAAACTTTGTAGAAAGTTCAGTCCTGACCCAAGGAAGAGTTTATTTAATTTTCACAGCAATCGGCCAAAAGATATAACAAGGACAAACAGAAATGTGACTGTGAATAGGTCACAGTTCACCTCCTTCACCTTGGCACCATGTCTGGTTTACTGACATCATTTGGGGCGTAGATGTGGAAGTGCCATAGACTCAAATGTTAATACTCCACTGAGAAAACATGACTTAAAGAGCTGTGCTGATTGAAATGACATACAGATCACACTTTAGTGATTTCAAATCCTTGATTAAAAGTTTGATATGAGCTCAAGAGCTGATGTCAATTTGTCACTTTATGTGCTGCCATGCTGACTGGGTGGCTGTTTTGTTTACATTGTGCTTGGCTGTATCATGGATGTATTATAGCGACAGCGTTGGTTTCCCTGCACTGTCTTCTGTTCTGAACACCTGGGACTCCTGTCCGGATATTTCTGGTATGTCAAGATTATTTTAGCTACTGGTTGCCTGTTGGCTAAATCTGAATCACCACCAGCTTTTATCAGTTCAAATCTATCGTCATGATATCTGCTTGCTGTGAGTCCTGATAACTTGATAGAAAGTGTATACAGAATGCTTTGTGGTCATGCTGGGTAACTAGCTAGGCAGGGGGCGCTCTGCTGACCAGCCTGCTGCTAACTTCAGCTATATGCAACACTTGGATGTATGAATGACTGCTTTTCAAGTCAAAGTTACATAAATCAGCAGCATGCTGGCTTCTGTAGCCAGTGGCTCAGCACTCCGCTGATGCTACTGATCTGTAATATATAGTTTTTATTATAGAGCAGTGATTGATGCAGTCACTGTCTCCCTCTAGTGGTCAGAACAACTTTTTTTTGGCATTTCTACTTTATTCAATGGCAACAGTTAAGGAGGAAACTTCAAGATTTTGCATTTTTGAGCACTGTTATAGTTGCATTCCACTTCCCTAAATTATTTCAAATGGCAATATCCATATCATGAATACGATTAATCCTGAAGAATAACAAAGGATAGATCTAGAGAGGTGACAAATGAAAAGAAAAAGCAACATAAAGTGTTTCAGTAAGGTGCTCAACAGCTTCAGTGCATGTTGGCATAGATTTTACAAGCCTCTCAACTCTGCTGGAGGGATGGAGTACCATTCTTCCAAAAGATATTCCCTCATTTGGTGTTTTGACCCAGAATCTGCCATATATGTTCAGTTGGGTTGAGCTGTGGAGCTGACAAAAAGTTTCAGTCATGAGATTGTTTTTTGCTTTAGTCCCTGGATACTTTTATATCAGAGTTTAAACATTGGTAGACAGCACTTCTGCATTCTCCCCCTCATGAAGTTGGTTAACCAAACAGCAGCAACAACATAGGGGATACAGGATCTGCCTCCTTGGTGGAGGTCTGTGCTCTACTGAGCACATTTTCTATCATATCAGTGACTCACATTCTCGACTTGGTTTGTCCTGAACTGGACAAAGATGGTACTCAGTTTCACATCCACTGTTATTAGTTAAAGTAGGTAGTGAAACCTGGTTTAGCTTTCACTGAATATCCATCAGTGTGGAGTTGTCGATGCAAATAAATCATGTGATTATATAAACTCTCTGACAGCCCAATATTATGCCATTATGCCTCCTAACTTGTTAATGATAAATCAGAACAACAACTTCCAACTCATGTCATGATGGTTAATTTAAACAGTAACACTCTATATTGGTGGGCTTATGGTACATGGCAAAACTAAGAAGAAAAACAAACCGAAAGCTAAATTAAATCATCTAACGCAGTCACCAACAAAAAATACACAGTAATGACCAGTTTCATTTCTTTTCCACTCCATTCAGGGTCATTTCTAAAAAACGGTGCCAGTGAAAAGAAGACACACCAACACAGACAGACTCTGAGTCACACACATCTCTGCAAAACAAGACACTGCATCACATCTTACTTGGAGGTCTGTTAATAAGCAACGTCTTACATATCTACACAACATGGTGTTTTAAAATAAGCCTCGGTTCCAACAGCATTTTACCCTAAACCTCTACTGCTCTAACTACCCAGCTCAACTTGGAAAAAGAAAAAAACTGTTTATACCCAAGTAATTACTGCGACCGAGACTGCTCAGACCCTTGTCCTGTGTTATCTACAAAGACACTTTAATCTCTCAATCCCTCTCTGTCAGCACAATAGCTCAACATGGAGAAGTTATAAAACACCAAATTCCACAGCGCTGATTTTAAGAGCACTATAGGGCTCCAAACTCCAAATGACAGCTGATTACCTGCTAGAGCGGCCAAAAGAGTAGAAGAACCTGCCAGCCGCTGTCAAAATTAACTGTTTTAATTTCCCACCCTGTAGAGACGTTAGGAAAAGCATAGTTCTTTTATCGGATATTCAAAAACCAGAGAAATCAATTACCCACCAAGAGTCCCACAAACCCACACACATCACACACATACAAGAAACCACAGATGTCAAATGAGCATGACAATGCTATTGCCATGCCATTGCCTCAGTTCTGGAAGATTTTATCATCGCAATAACAACAATTCAAAAAAGTAATAAATAAATAAAACAAATTCACTTGGATGCAATGTAAAAATGAAAATAAAATATGCACCTTGAGGGACCATTTTGGACCCCTTCCTTCCCCTTGGCTGCGTGCTACATCTAATTATTCATAGCACTGACCAAATATTAATAATGAATGTAAGTCATCAGTGGCCTAATTGTTCTACTTTGTCCCCAGAAATGTTGTCTGTTTATTCAGAATAGGCAGGCTTCCAAGTTTTGTTAGCAAATGATATTAGATGTTAGAACTCTGAAGTTGGATTTAAAGACAAAAAAAATCCATCTTAAAATACCACTGTCAGAAAAAAATAACACTATTGGCAATGTACCTTGCATTTCTGGGCTCATTTTGCTGTTTGGTGGTGTATTTTTCTTAATCCTGTGGATAACTGGCCAAATGTTGACAGCATGAAATCACACTGTGATATTTCCATCACAGCTACAATGGAGTTTTACAACAGATTTTTTAGAGTAACAGAACAAGGGCTTCTTTCTAAACTAAATATTTTGCACCTGTATTCAACAATCACACAGGGAGAAATCTATCCCAGAAGAGGCAGAAATACCAATTTCTCCACCCACAGTACAGCCTCACAGACCAGAATGCAGTGCAGCCACAAGATATGTTGCATTGCGAATAAGGGGCGCAACACTATTACTTTATCTCAACTGGAAAAAACTCTCTCCTCCTACACATGTAACCCTGAGCTGAATGCAACAAGTTCATCCCTGTTCCCTGGAGGGGGTTGTCGAAAGGCATTCTGGGAAATGTAGGCTATTATCCAGAAAAGCAAAAGTACATAAGGCAGGCTGAATGTGACTTCACCAAAAAAAAGTAAACTGTAATACCTCATCACAAAGTACCTACTGGTATGCGTGGGACATCCCACATTGGGAATATGTAACAGCGTAATAGCATTCCAGCAGGAGGTTACTCGCCCAAAAAACAAACATGAAGAGCAAAATCAATAGCAACAGGTGAGTGAGGAATAGACTACACACTTGCCATATGCAATGCAGATTATGCAGCAAATGAAAGCAGTGGGGTCACCAGAGTGTCAGCGGGTTAGTCCCTGTCAGACCCCATTTAAATCCACACACTCCCCGCGGTAATTAGTCTTGCTAGTAGTAAGGAATTAGAGGCACGAGCCATATTTAGCTTCGCGGTAATGCGCAGGTGAACATGTAACGGAAACCCAAACAACAATACACAACAAAGGGCAAAAAAAACACTTACTTTATGAAGTAACTCGCTCCTTCATCCGTAAAACCTTCCTCCCATCCCCGAGGTAAGTCTGAAATGAGACGAAATGAAACAGGTATCGTGTCACGGGAAAGTTTTCTTCACTCTCCCCCCTTCCCCACGTCCCCCCCGGGCTCGGCCCAAAGTGTAAACGGTCCTCCCCTGGAAAACACAGCAAAGTAAACACTACACGCTGACTGACGATGCTGTTACAAGCCTGTTCAAAAACACACACGCATACAAATAAATGAACACAAACATTGGCAACAGTCTCTACAGCACCTGAGCGGATCATGTGTCCGGAGTTGACAGGTTCACCGGAGCGGGGATGGAGCCAGGTAGTGGTCCGCGTCTCGTCGCTGCCACACAGAGAAAAAAAACACCTGTTACACCAGCAGCAGGAAACACTAGAGCAGACGCGCCAACTCCCGTTAAACCGGGAGAGACAGACACGACACGTTCATTAAAGCTCATACTGTCGGACTCACTTGATGAAGAAGACCCTGCCGTCCCCGCAGACACCGTAGGACCAGTGGTCAGGTAAGGTGTCCCGCCCGAGAGGCGCCGCCATGATCCGGTCTGAAGTCCTATTTCATTTCATTCCCTCTCCATGGAGTCTCCAGGGAGCTCAGCGATCACCGCTAGGGCCAGTGCTGCCTTCAGGGACTCGTCAAAAGCTCGTACTTCCTCACAACGGAGTCACTGCAGCCGGTAACATTTGCCTCCTGAGGCGCCGTAGTAGGTGGACTGACTACCTGTGTCCCCAAGCGGACGGAGAGCCCTTAAAATGTCTTGACTAAGATACTTTCAAGTCTATGATTATGTTATACACTGCTCTGGCAATAGCAGATAGCTGGTTTACATTGTGGTTATCACAGCCCCTTATTAGTGTTATTAGGGTGATATCTAAAACCCATAATTTAAATTAGGAATGTAAATAGTAATAGATGCATGGAAATGTGTTTGAATTGTGATATGGTGGGGATGTGTGGGAATTACAGAAAAGTGCAGGAAGGTCCCATATTTCCTAGCTACACCCCTGTTTTCCACCAGACCTTCCAAATACTGACAGACAGTGAAATTTCTGGGGCAGTTCTTAATGAATGAAAAGATCTGAAAAGACAAGCTATTTTCACCAACACAGTATCATCATCTTGTAATTGTGATGAATTTACCAAATTGTCTTGCATGCGCACACAGATTAGAGGAATCAGTATCCCTTATTGCTCAAGATGTAATCACTTTTAGAAATGGCCCCCATAAATGTATGCAACTTCTGCTTTCTCTTTGTAAATCATAATAATGATTAAAATGTAAGTGCTACACTTTGCCATACGTGACACATGACTAATGAATTTCTATTCATTTTTACATTCCAAGTGGATTAGTATAGACCTAGGGTTTTTCAGAAATCTACTTTTTGTTTATGTTCACTTTTGTTTTCAGTTCTGTGGTTTTGACTGAGTGAATTAGTGTGTCCTATGTCACTAAGCATGTGTCCGATGTCAACAGGAAGGCACAATAAGACATTTAGAGAATTTCTTTAGAAGTTGATTTATTTTGATATAGTTCCATACATCCATTAATGAATTAGTCAGTGATCTGTATATTTTATTTTATTTTATTTTGGCTCACTTACTTCTGGGATATAGTTTCTATATTTTCATGCTCATCAATTTGTTTTTATTTCATTATACTAAAATGTCTTCCATGTTTAGGTTTAGTCAGCTAATAACATCAAGAAGTGCTTTTCGTTGGAAACAGTAACAAAACTGACCTTGCAGAGGATTTGTTGGCAGTTGTATTATTTCAGAAACCAAGGTGCACAGAAAAAATACCAACTGAGTTATTAATACATGAATTAATTTATTAAAAACCAAACAGTAAAAACAGAAAAATGCAATAAAACTAATTAACGACAAACGAGAATTTACAACAATAATCATCATTACCTGAGTTTTACCATCAGTTTCCTCGCTGACCGCTCCTTCCACCCTACTCTTAATTACGATATTTCCCACAGCACATGAAGGCAGCAAAAGAGTCTATTAAAGGAGAGTGCCACAGGCTTCGGTAGCAACAAGGAAAAGAAGCTGCTTCTCTGATGATGTTTTTGCCGGCCGACAGTATATGAGGAGAGAATGAATGAAAAATGTGCTGATTGAGAGTTCTACAGTATATGTGATGCCTTATTATTTGGATGATTTATCCGGAGGAATGTTTATTATGAGATTAAAGGCTGCTCCTGACCACTTTAGAAGCCAGTTTAGAGTCGCAACCTAAGTTTTAATTATTTTTTCAGATGTTAGTTGACTCCTATCCATTAGGCTAAGCTGAATTTTGTGTAGGTATCATTTCTCTGCACTTTATAATAGCCTACACTACTATTAGTAGTCAGATGTAGTTGTGTAGACCTGTTATAGCATTCTTAAAATAAGATTACATTAACAATCTGAATGAATATTTGCTATGATGCATCACAGAATTAGTCCACATCTAAACCTACATTTTCTGCCTGAAGGATTAATAGCCTATAGATTTTACTTTTTTTCCCCCAGTAGCCTACATTAAACACTGTAACTAAATAAACTCAAGATAACATTTCTTAGTTTCCTGTTAACATTAATTTGTAATATAAATATGTACTGTAGGTGATTTTTCAAATGGTGTGTCTTATTTTGGAATTAGTTGCATTCATTTGTTTTACAGTAGGGTACTTACCAGTAAATAATGTGGGCCTCTTGTGCTGTACATATAATCCCAAGATCAGAACATGCTTCAAATAGCTGTAGCCTGAGACTATGTGCTCGTAACAATTTCCCCATACTTTTAACCATCATGGTGCTAAATATCAGGGGGAGCAGGGGACCAGGTGGCGCTTTTGGTGTGCTGCTGTAAACATGTTGTTGGTGGGTTTCCTCAGTTGGTCATTAAGGTAAAAAAAAAAAAAAAAAAGTCCCTCCAATACATGTCAGACACAGCTTCTTCTGAGTCATTCAACAGGAACCCTTAAGTCACTGGAATTGCATTTGCCAAAGTGACTCCTTATCAAGCTGGCATGTGGTAACACGCTTATAACAACATTGTGTCACGTTTTCCATGCAGCACTTTCTGACAACACCTGTTATTTAGAGGAGAGGAAGTGTTCACCTGTGCTGTCAGCTCTGCAGTTACCTGGAATTTCATGACCAAAAATAGTAATTTCCAGAGTTAAGAGTGGAACACGGTGTGAAGAGGAGACTGGCTGTGTAGATGTTCATCACACTCAAGTTCTGTAGCATAAAATAGCCCTGAATTGATGAAAAAGTAAAAAGGAAAAAAAAATGGGACTACATCATTCCAGAGCAAAAGCATTGGTTTTCACTGCATAGCTGAAACAAAACAGCTAAAATACCTTAAATTTGATAGATGTTTTCACCTTCAATGGATTTTCCATTTTGATGTTTGGCTTAAAGCCAGACAGAATTGATGGCAACTAAGAGACAAGGAACAAATTTGTAAGTACTAAGCACTGTTCATGCTTGAAGTTTGTGTGAACATGCTCATGTGTCAACTCTGTAGAAACTGGGCCTGGCACATTATGTTGCAGAGTGTGCCCAGTGGTGAGAGACAGTAATGAGCTCTTAGAAAATATTTCTTTACTTTCATTTCCAGTCTCAATAGTAATTATTACACACTGTTCCTGATCTGGAAAATAATTTAACTTGTAACTTGAGTCTGATTTAAAATAATTAACTTTCACACAATCAGCCTGTTCAGTTCCATTCTGGTTTTTGGGCTTTATTTAATCTGGCAAAAAGAAAAAGAAAGCCTCGTTATGGAAATGTCGTGTGTTTCCATTTCAGAAATCCAATGGCCTACATGTTTTCATTCCTCCTCTTAAACCATGGGGAGTGTCACCTACCTCACATTCATTTTCCTCATGACCACATTCAGTGAATATCCATCTTTTTGTGGGACCATTTTGTTTACAGTTTTGTAAAGTCACCATAGAGCGCAGGTTTCTGGGGAATATGGTGCCTCAGGAGGCGCCTGCAGAGAAAATGATTTCTCATCCAGCACTGTCTTTAGAGGGAAACGCAATGCACAGATAAGTGCAACTGAACTTCCTAAAAGATTAAACAAATGTGATTTTACACTGGAGCCCCAAACCACAGAGCCTAAAAAAATATTCTGAACCTTTTGACCCAACTACACACATTTATAGCTCAGTAATCTCACCGAATGCGGGGAGCTTAATGAGGAGACATTTTGCTGCTGTACCAGAGGTCAAATAGATGTCAAACCATCAATCTCACTCTCACTGTATTCTGGTCAAAAGCATTATGAAATCACACTGTGCATTGCTTAAGTACAGCACATATCCCTCACAAACCTGATCCATATCATGTAATATTGTTGTGAATCTCTCTCTACTTGAAGCAGAGGTGGAGTCTCATTAGTGTTGGTCAGTAGCTGCAGTTTGACCTGCAGCTGATCCTGAACCTCTGCTGTCTGGACCCTCAGCCTGCTGACCGCCCACCTGTCTGTTCAGATTAGGAGTCAGACACTCACTTTTCTCCCAGTATCTGTCTCTACTGAGGAGTCGTGTCAAAAAAATAAGTTAAACTCAATCTAAAGTTTTATTTTAAAATACTTATAATTTACTTTTATTTATACTTTTATTTTTTACACTTACTTTTACCTATTTATATCTGCTTTATTGATATAAATAATGCTTTATTGACTTTATTTACCTATTCCCCAACCTGATTTCCTCCATTATGCAGAGCACTTGCTACTCTGTTTTGAAATGTGTTTCATAAAAATAGATTATGATTAATATTTAATTGACCACAGTGTTTTTTCCCCATTTTTCTTAGAAGGTAGCCCATTATAGCATAAATGATTCTCAACTCTCCATAATAGATGACAGATCCTGTACTATAATACAGCCTGTAGTCAGTCTTCAGTGCATCCTCTACAATCTTCAGAAAATCAATATTTATATAGCAGATAGATATAGCAATAAAGTGCATGAAAAAACAATCAAACGCATAAAAAAGAAGCAGAAATTAACAATAAAGATAAGAGGCTATAAAAACATAAAACATGCGCTGGTGCTCTTTAGGTGTTTTGGGGTGCAGGGTATGCATGATTGGACTATGGGGAAATACAGTACATTGATTTTGCAAATCTGTTAAAGCCAAAGTGCCATGGGAACAGTTTTGGAGCAGCTTAGAGAATCACTGAACAAAATATTTAATTCATGTATTGACTCAGTCACTGCAGTTAATAAACTACCAAGATAGTCCCTGCTGTACGGATGCACAACACACCAGCTGGTCGATGCTTGTCTAACTTCTACTATACTGCCTGGTGTACAAACTCAGGCTGTATTTCACCCATACAGGGCTCTTAAGGTTATACCACCCCAACAATGCAAGCTATAAATCCTCTATCCACACACACACACACACACACACACACACACACACACGCACAGTGATCCCAGCTTTTATTGAGGTGCAAGGGAAGCTGAGAGACAAGCACATTACAATAGTCAAGCCTGCTGGTGATAAAAGCATATATTAGTTTATTTTTGTAAGCATGGGCGAGAAAAGGTCTGAGACATCGGCAGTGTTTTTCAGGTGATAAAAGGCAGGTTTTGCTACAGTACTCATATGTGCTTCAAGGCTCCAATCAGCATCAATCAGTACCAGTTCTGTGACCGTGACTACATGTAATCATGTCCTCTCTTACCAGACTTTCAGTTTTATCTTTGTTTAACTGGAAGAAGTGTACCAAGCATAAATTTATATTTGTGATACAGCCAGTAAAGCTCCATAGGACTGAGATTGTGTGGCATGACTGAAATATACAGACAGATATCATCTGCATAACAGTGGACGCTGATGGCATGCTTACACATGATGCCTCCTCATGGGAGCATACACTGTACACTTTATAAAGAACTAGGCTTCAAAGACACCAACCTACATATGCAGTTTGTTTAGAAGGATCTCATGGCAATGTCATTAGTGTCGAAAGATACATTTCAAGATGGTCAAGATGCACCAGGATTGAGAGTTTTTAGCAGCTAGATTGACTCTGACACTCTGTTGTCTCTGTGCTGTTCAGAGCACAAAAACCAGACATGTTATTTGTGTTCAAGAACTCCTTCGGTTGCCACCACTCTGTCAGGTATTTTGCAGAGAAACATCAAATTGGAGTCATCATACAAGAGAGGTTTTATATGCAGATGGAAAACAGCCAGTTTGTAAGAAGTAGTTTTTAATATTAAGGTGGGAACCTGTGTTCCTGATTGGATCAAGAGCACAGGTTGAGGGTTTAAACTTTAAATGTCAACACAGCATCATGTCGCTCTGAGACATTTATTGGTGAAGAGCTGACAAAGAACAACTGAGGTCTAAACACTGTCTTGTCTTCACAAATAAATGTCTTGGAGCAGCATGCTGGTGTGCGGATTAAATGTAACATTCTGGATCGCACTCCAGCGGTCATGCAGGCTGAGTTAAAATACATTCCTTGTTCTTAAAGGATACGTCAATCTCTGAAGAATGTGGCAATGTCAATACATTTCGATGAGGATATTAACTCACTATCAGCAAGGGGTTCAGAATTAATCAGCAAATCATTCACTGAGAGCAAAAATCTGCAATCGTCTTGGTTATTGTAGATCAGTTTGACGAACTAAGCTTGCCTGGAAGCTGTAATAATTAAATTGTATTTTACAAGGCCATCTTTTAAGATGTTAAAATGAATCTGCCGTAATGTTCTCCTGCACTTGTGTTCTGCCCTGTGGCAATCCTCTTTGCTATCGCTTTATTTTCCCAAGAGGACTACGGTTTATTTGTGACCTTTTTTTTAAAAGAGCCACAGAATCAAAGCCTATTCATTAGTTCTTCTTTAAAAAATGGTAGAAATGGTGTATGACTTAGCAATTCAGGGATTACACCTGTGGATATGTTATGATCTTCAAATCTTTAAGCCTTGATAAGTCATGTGTATTAATTAAATTAATTGGTTGAATGTTGAGGAGTATAGTCTGGAACTCCTGCAAATCTATATTTGTGATGATCCTTAAGGAACTGAAGGCATTACAGATAGATAGATAGATAGAAAGAAAGAAAAAAAGAAAGAAAGAAAGAAAGAAAGAAGCCTACTCAAGGAGCATCATGTATCGAATGTGTTATTTTCTTAGTATCAACAGATGACAATGATTTGCAGCACTGTTTATCACTGCCAATAAGATGACCATACTGACAGCCTGAAAATCACAGTGTAAATGAAATGAGTCAGCTTTGATGAAAGGCTCTTTTCTGGTCAGAAGAGTGCTTCAGGGAGCTGAATAGCTATTTCTCTTTCAGAGACTGATTCAAATTCAAAAACAGGATCCATTTTGCTGCAAAGTTACATTTTCTCTTATAATCAGTAGAGAACTGTGTATAAGACATGCTCTCCAGTTACACAGCAACAGTTTTTTACTTGTGGATGTGATAAGGACCACTGAAAAAGCAGGAAAAACCATTATCTCTAGGTAGAAAAGAATGGCAGCTGTGTGTCCAAAAACGTGGGGAAAAGAAAAGCAACATGTCTGTCATATAAACCTTATTTGAGCAGAGTTTACAAAGTTAAGGTTGTCCCAATTTGATATCAAGCTCAAGCACATTATCCAGCCTCTGAATAATGATAAAACTCGCAATTGACACTTTTTTTCTTTTATATTTCTACACCGGAATAAAATGTATGAGGGAAAAAAGTCCAGGCAAAATAACAAGCTGTGGATAAGTTTTGTATTTCTAGTGTAAAGGGTTAAAAATTGTTTTAATAGAGCTTTTCACAGCAGCCATTCTGAGATGAAATAGCAGGTAAACACGGGTGTTACTAATGACATTAATGAAGGTTCTGTTCCATTTAAGTGTAGCAGAGTCTTTCCAGTGAGCCAGCATGAACAAGAGCAGGACCCTGGCTCTGTTAGACCTGAATGGAACAGAACCTTCATTAATGCCATTAGTAACACCTGTGTTTACCTGCTGTTTCATGTCAAAATGGCTGATTGAAAAAGGTCTATTGTAAGCAAGAGATGAATCTAATACACAATTTTGCAAAGTTTCCTGGAGTTGAAGCACGTCATGTTAAGTGTTACAGCAAAGGAATATATGGCAGAGAAGCTCTTTTGGCTTTTTTGTTTTGTTTTGTTTTGGTTTGGTTTGGTTTGGTTGTGTGTGCTTTTTATTTTATTTTGTCCTTGGAATATTCCTAATGTTCCTAATTTCTGTGAAGCATGACTGCCAGATATTGACTGCATATTTTTCTGGCTAACTGGGTGATAACTGATTTGTGTGTGTGTGTGTGATTTCCTCTCTGTCGGCAGCTCTTTGGAGGCACCCCAACATCAACAAAAGAAACTCCTGACAAGGCAAGATGAGGTGAAGGGCAGGGAGAGGTCGGCACAGAGCGTTCAGCTGAAGGCCCAGTTGATTTTTTTTATTTTTTTTTATTTTTTTGGCTGGAGTGAGTTTGTGTGAAAGATTAAGTGCACCTGTGATAATAGTAAAAAGTGAAAAATATGTCCAGTCAAGTAATGATATTAGTAGTTATTCACTCTATGAGTGAAGGTTAATAATAGTGAAGTGTGTGCGTTCATTTCAGGTTCTCTTAATTCATCCACTGTAAATCTCTCTGTTATGAATATTATCTCAGCTCCTGTCTGATGAACTTAACTGATGGAAGTTTTGCCTCAGCAAGTTCACATGCAAATCCTCTCCCTTCCTTCTTCCTTTTCTCCTTTCCCTTTTCAACATGCATGCACACTAACACACACAAACACAAGCTCTTACTGATTACCACACACTTCCCTTATTATTTCCTGGATTAGGCATTTCTCAATTTGCCTGGATTTCCTTTGGATATTTTATTTATTTTGTCCATCTGCTTAGATCATGTTGTGCTCCTTGCCATTTCAATTTTATTACGCATTCCGTTTGTGTTTATGCTTGCCATGTTGGTTTATTGTTATTGATTCATTTTATTCAGTTTTTGATTTGATTCAGTTTACATGTTTATTTTCTTTGTTTTGGCTCCTTGGGTTTCTGTCTCACCTGCAGAAGTTAAAATGTGCATCTATTCTTTCTGTATATTTTATCATCATATTTTAATCAGTGCATTTTTTTGCTTCCTAGCTTTACAGGGTTGGCCTTTGATTCCCACTGTGCACAGGTGTGCCAATGATATGATTTCCTTTGGATTCAAAAAGAAAAAAAAAATGTAGACCATGTGGCCTGAACAGTCCCATTCCATCCAATGTATTTAACCAAAGAACAATATCTTACGGGGCATTTGTTGTAACAAAGCAGATATTATATCTCATACCACAGCTGTTGTGTTTGTCGGACTCGGGCCTGTCGCCTCCCTCGTTCATCAGTGCTGCAGTAATACTGGCCGCCACGACATCCTGCACCCAGCTGTGTGTGGAATCAGCTGCTGATGGAAAAGAGAGAAAACAAAGAAAAACACACAGAAACAGGGACAACAGGATTCATGTTTTTATTTACACTCCCACCTGCTGCTGACACCAGGGGACTTGTTTGAAATGTACGGAGCCAGGTAAGGGACAAAAATGGAGGATGTTACCAGGTGTGTGATGTTGGTCCACAAATAATTTGAATGACAAACAAAATAGACAGGTGTTTGTTTTATTGAGGACTTAAACCCGGACCTTGCAAATTCAGAACCAATAACAATTCTGACCCTAATGTGAACTTTATTCATTATATAACTCAAACTTTTGAATTATATAGACTAATACTAACTTGCATGGACTGGTGTTACTTTTTTCAGCCATCTTCTCTCTACACAGGAAAAGAGAGTGTGTTTAATAAGTGGAGAAAATATAGAGGCCATTTATTAGATAAGTGGAATATCAGCCCTAGAGGCTGAACAGAGGCTGAAAAAATGAAACTGAACTTTCCTTTATTTAAAGCAGCACTAGGGAAGTGAATTAAACTACAATGGGAAAATCTGAAATGCTAAAGATGTAAGACACACTATCATCTAATCACACTTTTAGGTTTTGTGCAGCTGCACAACTTTGATATTTACAAAAGATTGTGAGTAGAAAAACCTCTATGGCTCAACTACGTGTTTGGCATGACCACAGAAATGGAATTCTGTTTCTACGGACATGACTGTTTACAGTTACCATGGCAGCGACAAGGGCTGCCACAAAGCAGAATGTTGTCATCCTACTGTTTCTTGGGACTGGCCCTATAAAAGCCAACCCCACTCCTCAGTCAGCAGCTTGCTCTCCAACAGCTACATCCAGATGAGGGAGTAGAGAATGACAGAGACCATGGGGTGATGAGGGTGGTACAGAGGACAGAGGTGAAAAGAGGAGAGGAGGGATGAGAGAGCAAAGACGATAGTGTTATGGCTATAAATTCTCTCTGTATTTGATCTAATTTCAAACTTATCACAATATACAATATGTGAAATGATTAAAAACATAAGACATGAAAGTGTGGCCTACTTATGGGCATGGGCTTAACGCAAAAAAGAACTTGTTAAAGAAAAAATAATCAAAAAAAATGATAAACTGCTAAAAGGACAATTTGATCTTACTTGGGGAAAAAAATCTCATTTCCCCTAGTGGTGAAATGAACTCCTTCATGCAGAAAAAAAGCCAGAGCTGTCAAACCTTACGTTTCGAAGATGTACAAATCTCAAACAAATGTAGTCATGATGACACTGTTCACTTCCCAGTCTTGTTGATCGCTCCCATATTGGCACCAGCCTTCCACCAGCATGTCGTTTGCGATAGGCTTGACCTCCTCCAAGTTGTGGTTGCTGCATTGAATGAGGGGGATACCTGGGGCTGCTCTTCCTCGCAGGGACTGTGTGGGGGGAAAAAAAGAAAAAAGAAGAAAAAAGGAAATAAAAGAAAAGAAAATGGAACAAAAAACTGTCTCATTCCATTATATACAGATTAGGTTAATGTTACTATAATTAGTACTTGGTTGCCTTATGTCCACTTTATAGAAAGATAATATACAGTAAGCAAAACCTGAACATATGGAACATTACTAATTCATGAATAACACCAGCTACAACACCTATAATTGACTGCAAAAAAATATGACTGTAACTGAACTCCCATGAGGCACATGGACTATTTCTCATGTTGTGTTGTCATATCTTCTTTCAGACATCCAAAGATGGCACTTTAACTCACACTTGTGGCTTGGTGTAACAGCAGGATTTTCAGTTGCTATGGTCCTTGAAAAGAAATATTGTGAAAGATGAAAGAGAATTAGTTAATCAGTATCAAACAAGCGCAGGTTTTGCCGTTGGAGTCCTGCTGGCGTGGTGCATTGTGGCGGGGAAGGCAAGCTGTATGAGAATGGGGTCTGTCCACTTGGTTGAAGGTGGTGCCAGAGAAAATGTTATGAGGTTACCAAAACTGATACAGTGAATAAAATGTGGAGAGTGTTAGGATTTCTCTTTCTGGGAGCTCGAATGTAGTTATGAAATTTCCTGTGAGTGTTTTAATTGCATGCAGTGGTCCCCTGGGATATAGGCTCACCAAAATTGATAGGTTGCTCCATGCTCCCCTGGGCTGCTAATCCATAACAGTGTATTTGTATCTCTCCATTCACTTCCATAGCATGGCAAAACCAGTCCCAAAATAACACTTAACAAATAAACAAATGGGAACAAAGTGGATTATGCCAACATAAAAAACAACAAATTCCGGCACCCATTTTTTGAGTACATTAAATGTCTGTTTCCCTATAACTTTCCTATTTGAATTGGAAAGTAGATCTGGCAGGTAGCATCTGCAGAAAACTTCCATATAGTAATGTTCCACACAGGAAATTAATTAAATAGTACTTTCACAAATAACTGTAATTACACTAAAAAATGGATACTCTGACTTGTTTTTTATATTGGCATAATCCCTTTTCTTTGCATTTGTTTATGTGCTAAAAGTATAATTTTGGGACCTGTTTTGCTGCACTATGAAAGTGAATGGGGAGACACAATTACATTATTCTGGAATACCAGCCCAGGGGAGCATATGAGGATATTTCATAGAGACTCATATCAAACCCTGGTAACCACACAACCCTCTACCTGCACTCTCCCAAAGGTCAAACATGCTTTAAAGATATGTTGAATACTCGTCAAATGTTTGGTCTGAGGGTGGTGTTAAAGGAAAGGACACAAACTCACCAAAGTTGACAGGGTGCATGTATGGGTATCATGAATGTGCTTACCAAATTTCATGGCATTCCACCCAATAGACTTAAAAATATCGATTTGACATTGTGGCCAAAGGGTGGAGCTATAGTGGCCTGAATTAAAGGCACATTTTCACAATAGACACAACGAGTGTATTCGCCCAGAGATCCAACAGAATTTTTTTGTGAAAATATATCACAGTGCAAAATACTTTTTTTTCCCCCTGAGAACAAAGTGTCTTGCCAAACAGAGTACCTGACAAAATTCATGTCAAAAGATTTCTTTTAAATCAAAGGGAGCAAACAATAAATGTCAAAGCATAGTTATGGTGTGTGTGTGTGTGTGTGTGTGTGTGTGTGTGAGAGAGAGAGAGAGAGAGAGAGAGAGAGAGAGAGAGAGAGAGAGAGAGAGAGCGAGATATCA
>OMKZ01039509.1:3252-18549 GCA_900302535.1 Neoniphon sammara | reverse complement strand
GCATTTTAACGCCCGAACTGAGAAACTTCTGACTGTCTCTGACCTCTGAGCCATTTCCACGGACTCCTTTGAAGCTTGCGAACTTTGCAAGTCCGCCACATTACTCCTATCATCCATTCAAAGAACAATGTGTTTGATCTAATTCAATCCATGCGGTAAAAAAAAAACAAAAAAAAAAACACAACTTACATCTCACGTTCACTAATCATTTCCTCCATAGAGTAAAACTGTTGTAAAATTCAATGTTATGGGCGTATTGATGATTTTCTCTAGCCAATACATGGCTTTAAAAATAGGCTTGCAGCTTGTCTTTGATATTAGTCGCAAAGAACAAAAGGCACACACATGCACACACACACACACACCGAGAAGCATGCATTACTCTTAGCCTGTTATGCTTCGAGTGCTTGTCGTACAGCTACCTTCCTCCCAGGGTTTGGCAGCCTGTGCAAGACCCCCGGGGCCCCGAAGCTTAAGAGCCCGGCCAAATGACACCCTGCTGGGCCTACATGGCAAACGCACACACACACACACATGCACATACACACACACACCCTCCAGGAACAGAGGGTTTCCCCCACCACCAGCGCTGCAGCTGGTTTTGAAGACAGGGCAGCCATGATCAAACCCACGGCACCGACTGGTCTGTGCAGGCACGAGTCAAATCCTCCGTTGGCTCGCCGCAGCAGCAACAAGCTCGCTTCAAGTCGATTGTTTCGCCTCAAAAAAAAAAAAATTCCCTTCTTACCAAGTCGTTAAGGCTCTTGTTCAGTCTTAAAAATCCCATTTCCCTAAGGTAGCTTTGCTTTTTTTTAATTTCTTTTTCCAGGGATTTCTTAGAATATATGCTCACAACGTCAAGTCACGCAGGCTCTCCTTCACTCTAAAAATCCCCAATGCAGTTTTGCTTTTTTTTCCAGGAATGTCCTAGAAACAAGTACCTTAAAATAGTGAAGTATCACAAAAATTACAGGAAATATATAGCTGATTTCTTGCAGGATAAAGTGATTAATCTGACCCCGCTGGCACTGTTCTCATTGTTTTTCAGAATAATACAATTTTCACTGGATGAAATAACTTCAGATATTTTTGCAACACATTCTTTATTATAGGCTGTGTGTGTTTTCCTAGCTGCATCTCTCCCGCTGCCGCCACAGTATGGAAGCATATCTATCATGAAGCGAGGCGGCACGTACACACACATGCACACACCCACACACACATATTCAGAGAGACTAAACCAAACAGAGGGCAAGCGAGCATATTTCTAGATTATTTCACAGTCTCCAAATCTTATAGGAAAAACTGAGGACTATTTTAGATAAGATTTAAAAAGAAAAATGTAACATAAATGGTGAAATTTGTCCTCTGAGAATCTAGGTTGCAAGGCATTTAAATAATTTTGCATGTTAAATTCCCTCTCATGCTTATAGCTTCTTCTCTATGTTTAGGACAGGTTTGCATTTTTAAAACTAATTATGCAATCGCCAAATTTAGTGGAGAGAGAGAGGAGAGTGTTTTGAAACATGTCAATAATCTTACCTCCTGTCATGCATCTCCACTCTGGCCTCTTGGTCTCATAGCTCAGGCTTACCCACCCTCTAGTGACTGGAAACCCACATTACAGCTGCACAAGAACAATCCCCAGTCATTAGGAAGCAGTTTCTCACTCCAGCTTTTATTCCGGCCCGTACACGTTTGCGCTCCGCTAGACCAATATATCATGATATATCCGCCCGCCCGGCCGTGCTATTCCAAGCCTGAGAAATGACAGAGAAATGCAGGAAGTCGTTGGAACATAAACAAGGCGGCAATGGAGGAAGCGAGGGGTCAAGGCGGTGCTTCCTGTTCCAAACCACCTCTGCGTGCCTGACGGCCCCCACCAGCCAGCACTGATACAGCAAAATCAAACTGCTTTCTATGTGCCAAGCCATCATTTATATTCAGTCTCAATCACCGGGTAATCTACTGACTTCTCTCAGTATCACCCACTTTAAAAGCTACTTGTTGTGCATGCTGTTCAAACCAAGGCCCTCCAACTAAATCTCTATGAGGATTAACATAGCGTCAGTCGTAATTTGCAAAATATAAACCACAAAAAAATTAAAGTAATGGCAATACATAAGCATGCAGACAGTAGCGTCTCATCTGCATGTTTATGTGCAGCCATTACTTGTTCATCACTGCCTTTCAAGCACTTTTTGTTGTTTTTGGTGCTGTAAGAGCTGCAATAAACAGTTCATTTTGTGCAAGGTGCTTCCAATCTCTTTCACATTTTGTGATATCCTAGGCCCCTTTTAAAATATATATAATCACAAACTGTATTTTATATACTCTTCACCAAAATAACGTTTTGGATATTTGCATCAAGGTGAAGTCAAGGAATAACAGAAGACATTGAGGAAAGGGATAACATAGGAATGAAACTAAATGTCTCTTTTCATATTTGATTCAATAAGTGACATAAATTATAATTATGTTGTGGTCTCATGAGTGGTTTCATCTGATTACCCACATAAGAGTTGTACAGCCTACTTTGAAAGAGGAATGGCTTTAAATCGCATGTCTCTTAAACAGTATGTGTGTGTGCAAGCAGAAATAGGCCAGTTGGAGAATCCAGGCTAAAGAGAAGTGTGCATGCCACATTGCAGCCGCTGGTATTTAACCTAATCAATACAGTTTGTCCGGGGACACAAAGTCAAGTCAGCAGCACTAGAGACAAACATAAGAAATCCAACATTTAGTGCACTCCTAATAAATTGATATAACTGGGCTCTGGGCTGAAAAACAACAGAAAATAAGACGAGTTTCTTGAACAAATTGTGATTTTGGTTCACAATACTGGGACTAACGTGGATTTCCTGTTTTGTTTTACTGCTTTTATTCTGTTTAATTTGTATTTTTGACAATAACTACAACCAAAACCCCTACTTTTTTTTTTTTTTTTAGTTCAATGTCATTTGAGGGTTATGGAAACCTCTATTGTCAGGTGTCCAGTTCGGATTAGACTCATTTTGCAAAGCCAGACAAAACGGCAGCATCTGGCCAGCATTATTACGGCATATCATAATGAATTCATAATCTGGTATTATTGAAGCATTTGGTATTATTCACAAACTCAATTACAGTAATAGGAGTATAATATTTCAAAGGTTTTCATTTTGGGTGACAGGCAGCATGTAACCCCTCTCTTTCTCTCGCTCTCTTTTTTTTCTCATGCACATCATCTGTGTATTAGCTGAACAGATTACCTCAGTTTCCGTTTTGATGGTAACATGTTATCATCAAATAGCCTGCTATTTTTAAAACATGCTCACTCATTTCGCTCTTGTGTTGAGTCCAGCGTTGCCCACACTGTGTTTTTTTGGCCAGAACGGTTGTTATATTCTAGTCAAACCTCTTATCAACCCTTCATAAAATGAGAATTATCTCAAGCGACTTAGTGTAGTGTATTCACCAATAGCATCTGTATCTTCGTAGTCTATCGGCGGTGGTGAAGGCAGAATATGAAAGCTGTGAGGGATTTAGCAGAAAGGATATGATTGCATTTATGTCCCATCAAGCAGCTTGCTGGATCCAGGGGAATGCCTAATATATGTCTGTATTTGGTCGCCAGCTTACATCTGTCTGCTTATGGATTTATGACTTCAAAACTATTTGGGAAAAAAAAAAGGCGCCTCTTGACAGAGCCAGTGACTAATAACTAAAGCCGACAGGGATGGCAGGCAAACACACACACACACAGACATACACACACACACACATGCATGCACACGGACAGACGTAGCGACAAGGCTCTGCGACACAGAACAAAGGAGTCGAAATCTGACACATTCTCTCTGACAGTAGGATAAAACTCACTCACCCCTCGAGCCATGCATACACACATGCACATACACACATGCACACACAGTCTTCTTCCTCTTTTTCGCTCACACACACTGAGTTTCTCAAACATACATGCTCATTATTTGTACGTGCACACATAAAAACAGTCCTGTCCACATGCTGAACCGCACAGTTCTTGGTATTTTAGCAGACGGTTTTGCAGGATGTTTGCATGTCGGGTGGAGTGGCGGAGATACTGGGTCAACAAAACTCCTTTAGGACGCATAGGCTGTCAAAAATCTTTATTTTGACAGGGTGAACACACTGACAGCAATTTGTTTTCTGCATTGATATTAAAGGAACAGTTCACACAAAATGCAAAAAACAGAATTTCCCACACAGATAGTTTCTGTGTGATTTGGTGAGGTTTCCAGTCTATCTCCCCTCACGCTAGCACAATTCCAAAAACAATGACACTGATACCCATAATCCACAGTTTTGATCAGACCAGTTGAGTTTAGAACTATTTCCTGCCGAAGAACACCAGCAAACTGTACTTATCGGCCTCAATGAGTACAAATTAAAGGATGATTGATACAGTTTGCCGATGCACCTCACCATATCACACAGAAACTATCTGAATGCATTCACTGCACCATGGGTAAGTGAGAAAATATCTTTTTTGTATTTTGGGTGAACTGCTCCTTTAAAGTAATAATTGCTAGTTGATATTACACAATAGTGATTAAGTCTATTCCCAGTTGATGAAAGCATCTACTGTTGTAAAGACTTGATGTCTGGTAGGTCTTTTGGTGGGAAAAAAATAAAAGCCCAGTGCACAGGAAGTGATGCGTTTTACATTTCTAGCAGCAACAGTAGTTTGTTTGGAATAATCAGAAGAAGAAGAAGACCTGGTTCCTTAGTATGAGCAACTAAGAAAAGAGCGCCACTAACAAAAACTCAAACTCCACCAACAGGAAGTCCAAGAAAAAAAAGATGTCACAATCCCGCCCACACTGTTTGATTGACAGATGATCCGTGGGAAGTGCAGTGCAGAAACACCACAGCAGGGAGCGCTTAGCACCAAAGATGTCACCAAAACAAAATAAAAAAAGAAAAAAGAATCAGCCTACTAAATAATTTCTACATTCAAAAGCATGAAAAGAGAGTAAATGGCATGACAGGACAATACTTTGAAATAACCGGAAGGTGCAGACAGGGACGAGTGAGCATTTGCTAAAAAGGAAAAAAGAGAGAGAAACAGAGAAGGAGAGAAGAAATGGAAGGAGGTGGCAAGGTGAAGATCTTGATGTGAGGGGTGGAGAGAGAGAAAGAGAGAGAAGGCAGATTGTGTGTGAGAAAGGAGTTTAATCCCCAGAAGCATCCTGACGGCAGCTGCTCTGTACAGATGGGGACTGAGGGATGCTGAAACTCACACACACACACACACACACACACACACACACACACACAGTGTCACAGAAAAAAAAGCACTGTCGACTGTTGGTACCCCATTGTAACACCCTGGAGGAGAAAGCTAAACATAAGGTAAGGGAGCTTGGTTCTGCTCCATAGTCTCCCAGTCTACTAAATCCTCTGGAAGCTCTGTCATCTGCTAATTAATGGACACAATCGTCTTTCTCTCTCAATCTGTTACCTGGAGTTTATCACACCTACTCCATATTCAAACAAAATTCTGCACACACAGATGATCAGCCCCTTTGCTTCCTTTTGTTCCTTCTGTTTTGTTTTGTTTTTTCAATTTCCACAAAGCGGATCAAACCGCTTCTTTTGAAAAACGATCTTCAAGCAATTTCGATTCGATTTTGATTTGAAGTTCGACTTTGTGCTGTAAGAACTTGCCTAACGTACTGTTTAAAGGATGCAAAGTGATGAGGAAATGTATCGAATTGTGGCTGCATGAGATTAATAATTGCAATATGATGATGGTGAAGCAAAGTAAATTTTGTTTTAGTGCCGTTCATCCACCTCGGTTACATGTCAGGCTGCATTCACCACTAAATCCAGCGATGCAGCACCTTCCTGCAGGGCTGTGCAGCGGCATGGACGCATTTATTTGTACTTTAGAACGTAATCGCTTTGAAACAATCAGAAAATCACCTTTTATTCATCTGATTCAACTGCTTTGTTCTTGCCACCGCCGCTCACTCTCTTCATTCACTCTCTAACCCGCTTGCCCACCACTGCTCAACGGGCACTCTCTCTTTTTCTCTCATCTTTTTTTTTTAAATGACGGGAAGCCAGCAGCAAGTCTAAATTTACTTGTTAATGTTATCAAGTGAAGAGAAATGTCCTCCCCTCATCATAGTAATATCTTTGTACTCCCTCATGCTACAGTGCTACATGAAATATAAACACAGGCTCTTCCGGATTGCGTGCCGTAAATCGTTTCGTCTGATTTGGCGGGGAATCTGACCCGGTAGCAGGCCATTAGAATAACTATATAGACGTAGCCAATATTCTTACTGATGGTCTTGTTTGCTTATGTAGGTCATATAAAGGCATAAGTATTAAACTGATACTGTTTCATAACCACTTAAAAACTCATTGTAGGTGCTTTAATTGATCTTAGAAACATCATAAACAGAAACTTGCTGCTTTAATTATTTAAGGGTGTCATATTGCTAAGATGCTAGTAAAGGTACTCACCGTTATTTGAATTATTTCAGATATTTCAGGTCAAAGTGCGAGTAAGTGTAAATGACAGCACTGTCTTTGTTTACAGATCCTGCCTTGTTGACCAGGGGGAGACTGGCGCCAGGAGTTTGTCACTAAATTGGAAACAGACATCTTTTTTTAATTGAGAACTTGATAAACATCAGACAATACAGTGAGAAAAAAAAACAGCCAACAATACTTTTCGATCTGTCCCCATTTTTGCCTCTGCTGCAATCTGCCTTTCTTTTCTTCTTTTTTTTTTTGACCATTTTTGTCCTGTTGCAGTTTTTGTTTTGGCGCCATTACCTCGTTAATCTATCATCGTTTGTTCCATTTGAAGGTGGAGGATTTATTATCAGCAGAGATATGGAGGTGAGGTCACGGCCTATCAGCACGGCGCGGTCAGTGACAATGGCCATTGTTCCTGAGGCCAACAGGAAGTGACTGCACGGGACTTCCTGCTGCAGATAGTGTACCTCTGGAGGGTAGAGAGGTGTGTGTGTGTGTGTGTGTGTGTGTTTGTCCCAGTATACAGTAACTAAGTCAGGTGATAGATCTGACATGTTTATGTTTATGCTCCTGACCCATGTTTCCCGTGTCTGTGCATTTGTTCAATAATGTTATTTGTGTATGTATGTTTTTTTTTCTTCCATTTTTACATGTCACTGTAATTTACTATTTTTATGTTGCTGGCAGAATAGAGGAGCTTATTAAAAACCAGTTGCCACTCCTCTTATAAGTGTCTGTCATTGTGGTAAGCTGTAAACCACAATAACTGATAGCATGTCTCCACTGAGTAAAAGTGCAGGATCTGTTTTATGAGTTTGCATACGTTAGGAATGACTTGTGAATGAGGAATATATATGGCTAACGGGGGTTATTATTTTGATTCTTTATTAGAAACACAAGTTTTTTGCTCAGTGGTGAGACAGCAAAACCAAAAACATGAAACGGGAAAGGAGAAAAGATGGTGTTTGGGGACATAACACTCTAGTTTCATGTTAGGTTGATTAATCTGACTATGTAACACTTCCGTAGTGTTAACAGAAGTGACACTTGATATTTCTCCATTTACTGTTGACGCTGAGGTCTGGAATCTTTAATTTCAAAATTAGAGTTCATTGTTTGCCAAGAACTGATGCCTATTGTTATGAAAAATTTCTGGTATGAAAATAAAACATCAAGGGATAATCATTTCTGTTTTTGAAATATTGACTGTTGAATTTCAGGTAGCAAAATTTGCAAATTGGATTCTATAGAATGTAAAAAATGTCTAAAAGTTTATTTTTTCCTAATTTATTCTTAGTCATTATATTCAAGAGAGGATGTGTGGAATGGATGCTTTTAAGGAAACAGGGATTTTTTTTTTTTTTGTGCATAAGAAAATCTGCTTGTGTAGTCAACTGAATGAAAAGTAAATTGACCCTATCCCCAATCTATGCAATGCAGAGACAGAAAAACCAAAAACTATGAAAATGCATCTATCTTAATCTAAATGGGTAACTACAAAACTGGATTTTAAGTGCATAATTTATGGAAAATAAAAGTTATAAATTTATGTTCTTTTGGTGTTCTCCCTGTATCATAAATTTACAACACACATCTACATTTCTTTTTTCTATTTATTAAGTATACAATAAATACAATTATAAACTAGCAAGGGTCCTGCTGGCTTGGTCCATGTCAGGGAAATGCAAATAGTGGGAGAATGGGGATTGCACATTTTGGCCTGAGGGTGGGGCTAGAGGAAAGGTCACCAAAGTTGACAGGGTTCATCCTCTAGGGAGCATGAATGTGCTTTCCGAATTCCCTGGCTATAGAGCCCAATACATTTTGAAATATCAAATTTGACATTCTTGCCATCAAAATCAAGAGGAATCTTGTTTTTGGAAGTATGAATGCACTCAACACATATTATCCTTCATGAGCTCACCAAAATAGATGTGGTTCATTCCCTGGGAAGCATGAATACGCTCAGCAAATTACCTGGTAGTCAATTACATTAGGAGATATGTTGTGTACAAGTCAAAGGTTTGGCCTGAGGGTGGTGCTAGAGGAAAGGTCATGGGGTCACCAAAATTTACAGGGTTCATCTGTGCTCACCATATTTTATGGAGATCTGCTCAATACTTTTGGAGATGATGTTGCATTGGAGCAAAGTGTTCAATGGACAGGCTTTTGGCTCACCTGCCAACTGGACAAAAATTCTGAGGAACTGTTGATGTGAGCGACTGGCTGCATCACCTTGCTTTACAAATGGAGTAAAAATGTGTAGTGGGGCTATATGAGGATAAGTGTTTAGGTATGTGCAGTGTGTGTGTGTGTGTGTGTGTGTGTGTGTTTTATTAGTGTTGTCACCGCCTATCATCTCTCAGCAGGTTGAGTTAAGGACATCCCCACCCCAAACAAGAGGCAGCTCAGATGCAGTCAGTGATTCAGTGAGGTGTGTGTGCGTGTGTGTGTCTGATGAGATTCCAAATTTAATCTTCATCTGACTCACACTGTGGCCGTTGGCAATTTGTTTAAGTAGTTTCATCTTTTTGTCTGCGTGGTGTCAAACCGGTTGTCCCATGATGATGATCATCACCGATGAAACACTTTTGTTCACCTGAATCTATTTTTCCCTCCATTCTTGAGCTATGAATGCCCAAAATAAACAAATATGTAAACAGATGATAGATTCATTTCAGGCTTAGAATTTCTGATTTGACCTGCGACAACGGTGCTTTCACTGTGTCAAATCAGGACAAATGGATGAAGAAGAAGAAGAAACAAATTGTCCTCTGCATTTTCCAAACATGTATGCAGCAGTATTTGCTTCTCTCAGACTTCACTGAAGAAATTAGGAGATGCATTAAGTGACAGTCAGCGCATTTCTAATGCAACTGCTAACCTATTACACATAAACTTAGACTTTTTATTTTTTTATTTTACAAGTGAATCAGTAAAAAGACATTAATTTTATTCTATTGCTTTAATTATTGACAAAGTAAAGAAAGCCAACATAGATTACTGCTATAATTACATACCTGTAATGTCTAAAAAGGTAAATAAATGCTCATATTGATTCAGTTCTTACCATAAACAAAAAGAGTTTTCTACTAGTTTTTTTTTTCTATATTGTAGTACCGTGTTACATCCATATTGTGCTGGTTGCAGCTTCATTGAAGCTCCATCACACTTACATTGAGTGAAATATTCAAAGCCAAGATGCCATTGTTTAATGGCTGCAGCATTACATCAAATAGAAAATAACATTGTGCATCTTGTGCATCATTTTATACACATTTCCCTGGAATTCAGCAGGACATATTTGAGATCTTTGGAAACCTTGAGATCTCCACTACAATTTACAATAAAGCTCTGTGGGTTTGAACAAAGCTCAGCCGCGCAGCATGCATTTCTAATTATGAACACGGTGGGAATGACAGAGTTAACAGGTGAATGAGCTCTGAATCGAAATGAATGTAGCAGCAGCAGCAGCAGCCCTGGAGCCGGTATGGATTCAGTGTCTTGCTCAAGGACACTTAAGCAGGGAGGATGTACTCTGACATGACTGACTGAACACTTACCATCCAGTCTAAGTGTAGTCCCTTTGACAAAATAAAGTAGACCCATAGGGTTTCTTGTGTATAAAACTTTTATTATGAATGAATGAGACAAAGAGATTGGATGGCTTGTTAAATAGGCCATAGAGAGTCAGAGTCACAGTGTTAAGTACATACAATGTGCAACCAAGTGCCTGACCTGCCATGACTTTTCATTCAGAGCCCAATTTTAATCTTGCAATCTCCATTTTGCATGCTAAGTCTCACCCAGCGTTACAAAACCAAGGCTCGGACCAAAGTCTGTTTAATTTCAAGAATTTAAACAAAGCATCCTCTCTTTCATGAATAAAAGATCCAAAGAATATAGTCAAAATAAATAAATTAATTAATAATGTTTTTGTGAGTTTTCTAACTCATGTCTACTTCAAATGTTGCCGACATAATGAAAAGGTTTTACCCCCCTAGAGGCAATAAATCAGTATTACATCTTTGTGGTAATGAACTTAGATGTCCCTCCATATTTGGGCAACGGTGTAATCGCTCTTTCTGTGAGTTTATCTCACTTTTTTCTCTATTTTTGGTCTTTGAGCATCTGTTCTTGTTTCTACTTCCTTTCCCAACCCTTCTCCTTTATCCTTGGTTATTTTGCTCCCTGCTTTTATCTACCCCATTCTTTTCTCTGTCTCACCTTTTACCTGCCTCTCTCTCTCCACCTTTTCCCCGTCTTTCCTCTCCTCTCCTCCATGTTTTCTTCTCCCTCTCGTTCTGTCTCTCTCTGTAGTTTGACAGTTATTTGGAGCGTGTCTGAACAAGCAGATAGCAGTCAGAAAATACCGTTAGGATTTCACCTAGGGAGGGACGCAGAGGTGTGCGCGTGTGTGTGCGTGCATGCGTGTGTGCATGTGTGTGTGTGTGTGTGTGTGTGTGTTTCATAGTGTTTGCTTGTATGTAAGTGTGTTGGCTTTAGTCCTGGCAGGAAACAGAGAGACAGAGCAATAGAGTGAATAGAGAAAGAAAGAGAGCAATGGATAAAGAATGGGAGGGAACGCACAAGCAATAGAAAAAAAAAATTGGCTTACCTGAGAGTATAATAACTGGGCGGGAGGTTAATGAATGTTATATAAAACTGAGTAAACAACTCGCTCTGTTCATGTGACTTAAAGAGCAGTGGGAGTAAAAGAAAGAATCAGAAGAACATTTGAACAGAAAGAGCACGAAAGAATAAAGAGGAGTAAAGGAAAAGGGGAATTGTTCCTCTGGTGTTTATTTTCTACTGCTTCACCGTGTAATGAACATGTAAACAACGTGCTTTTGTTTACATTCACAATTTCACTCATGCAGACATGGACTATGTGCTTAAAACCCAGTTAACATGTCAAACACACGTATGACCTTCAAACATGTTCGGAAAGCCCTAATTTAGCTTGCAGGCTAACATCCGGAGCCGAGTGCAGCAGCTTGGGCAGGAAGCCCTGCCCCCCTCGTTTGATTGACAGCCTAATTTGCAGGCATTTCAGGTCACCCAACCAGCTGCTGACATTTACTAAGACTTGATTTGTAACACAAGTAACATAGCTCAACTAAGGGAGCGGATCTATGTTTCCTCAGTGCAGTATTTTCATTTTCAGAAACCATTTCATATATTATTTACCGAACATCAGATCATGCATTTTTGCTAATATACCAGAGGACATGGACAATATGAACATTACCATTTTTATGTTGAGGGAACATAGAGTCGTGTATGTTGCCAGTGTTTAAAGTTATGTGTGTAGCTGATGTTCACACCTTTGTTAATGTTTTGTAATGTCAATAAAAAGTGTGTTTGAATGAGAGAGGATCTTTGGAAGCAGCTTTCAGTTTGAAAAAATTGCACTGAGGCAACATTTGAACATTTTGAAAAAGTATCATTGAACATTGCTAAGAAATGTATGAAACTTCACTTTTCTGCACCAATCAATTAATACAGTGCCTCCTTTTATGAGTTTTTTTTTCCGATCAACATTAATGTCATGTTTTCATGTCTCTTCTGCTGATGATGACAGAGTGAGCAGAAAGGAATGCACTGAACAGCACAGACTTATGACACATAACTTTGTATGGCTGTGTACGGGTGAATTTTTAAGGTTTATGGTTAGTTGAATGGTTTGGATGCGGGATGAGGACTAAATTTAGATTTTGGTTTAAGTCAGAGTAAGGGGAAAGGGAATGAAAGTATGAAAGTAGTCAGTGCCGTCTTCACAAGTACAGTAACTTGTATGTGTGGGTGTGTGTGGTGTCCTACAGACTGCACAATATACAGCAGCTGTGATGTAAGAGGACACAAGTGGGCTCATGTCTTGCTGGTCTTGTAGGCAAATGAATCAGCAGACCCTCCACCCTGAAGACACACACACACACACACACACACACACACACGGAGCGATAAATGCACACATTTTGCCAGACAGTCCATGCATTCTTGTGCTTGCAACACTTAAACTGTTGACAGAGAACCTATAATCCAAACCGCAGAGCCTCCCTCCTGCAGCTTATCCCCACCTTCAACAGTCTGCGTGGTTTTAGTGAATCTGCCCCCTACTGTCACATTCTTGGCACATTTAATGATAAAAAATTGTCATCTTCAAACAGTAAATACAAATAAAGAATGTTCACATCACTGAACTGATGACTGAACTCTGCAGAGTACTGATCTCTGTGTGTGTATTTGTTAATTATTGGCTTTTCATTGTTTGACATAGGGTACATGTGTTTGATGTGTGTGGATTGATGTTTTTTGATGATGTGAACATTCATTATTTCTTCACATTTGTTGTTTAAATAGCATTAGAATGTGGCACAAAAAAGGCCATACAGAAACAAGTGGGTGGGATCTGCTGTGTAGGTTCTGCTGCCCTCTACAGGCAGGTTTAAGTATAACTTTACAGTCCAAAACCTCCAAACTTTCACCGTGGCTACGTCTCTTCATGTTAGTTTCTCCATGTGTTTTTCAGTTGGTGCTATGTAGACAACATTTGAGGTTATTTAAGTGCCCGTGTCTCATAGTGCGGTCTCTGACAATGTCTGGTCCCAGGGCATGTCAATCATCTTGGGATGACAGCTGACAGGTGCCATTCTCAGTGAACTAAAGTCAGCTGTGCCTGTTCGAGAAACATTCTTTAATGTCCTAATAAAAACATAAGTTTAGTGGATGTGGTGAGCTACATTGGCAAATATTTTGTAAGACCTGAATAACTGGTTTTTATAATGGAAGAGTATTGAAAATGAGCACAACTAAAACTTGCTCTCAGTCCTTTAATGGATAATATACAAGGTCTTTGCATGAATGACATTCAGATTCAAATTTCAGAAGTCGGACATGTCTCCATGTGAGATGTACACATTTTATAGAGCAGTATAAAATGATTTTAAGTGTGCAAATTCATCAATTGTCATTCATCATGTCATTTACATGTCATTGAATATAAAATATGTACAATTTTGTATATTATTTACACTCAAGCAACATCAACAGAGTGAAGTGAGAACCCAACCATGTCTTTACAAGATGGCTGATAAGTATGCCTGCCTGCATGTGTGTGTGTGTGTGTGTGTGTGTGTGTGTATACAAGTCAAGACATGTTAAATACATTAATACAGCATCAAAATATCACCAAAATTGCTTTATAGGATAATCAAGGACACAATCAAGAGAGAAGAAACGCATTAGAAATAATTTAGGTATTGATCCATCACTCGATCATGTGTACAGGTGTGATGATCAGCGGTCCGTCATTCTTTCCAGACTTATTAGTACAGGGGCTGAAGAATGGGTAGATGTTCTCAGTGAAAGTGTCACTGAAGGTGTAGATGTGGATCTTGGCATCGACGTTGTAGAAGGACACCTGCAGAGGAGGGACAGAGAGAAGTAAACTTTATTATAGAGCAGAACTGCATAGAACATTTCATGCATAAACATCAGGGCTGCCTGCTAATTATGCTCATTTTCTTATTGGCTGACGGATGTGCATTCAAATCGCTGTCAGGCTCAAGTTTAATTCATTCTTCTAAATTCATACATTGGCCACAAAGTTTTATGACCAAAAAAGTTTTAAACCAACCTGTGTAACCATAGCAATAAACTAAAACATAAGCATTAAGCTACGTTAGCCTATGTTAGCGGTTAGCCACCACGCACCATTTTAAAAATTGCTCCAAAACTATGATGATTATTTTCCAGCAATTAATATTGGAGTAACAGTAACACCAACACTGAGCTAGCTGAGCCATTTTTGCATAGTTATTTGCCATATTTAATCCAATTTGGAATTAATGCTGTGGCTCAAGTTGAATAACGTTGGCCAAACCGGCTGCTAGCGTCTCCGTTGCTATGCTCTTCCAGATAAGAAAATAGGGCAAGGAGAAGGGTTTTATTTTCAGAGCATACTCCAAACTAGATGCAACTCAATAACAGAGGCAATCATAACATTTTGTCAAAGAGAACAGAAGAGAAGTAAAAAAAAGAATATAGAATATATAAACTACGTATCCCATACTGCACCTGTCCTTTCTCGTAGTCCACAAACACCCCAATCTTCTGCGGTCGGAGGTTCAGCTGGACGTCTGTGGAAGGTTCAGTACGAAAAGCGTACTTGTTCCTGAGGAAAAGAGATAAAACCTGAGTTATCATACCTGTTAGATATTCTTAAAGCTGTGACAAAGTGCAGGGAAAGGGTCAAAATATTTAATCGTGTTATGACCGACTGCAAACCTCACCTGTCTCTCAGGCTTAGGAACCAGTATCCATTGCTGGGAGTAACTTCAATTTTCCCTTTCCTGTTGATTGATTGGCTGGCCACGCCCAGATCCCAGTCAGTTTTTCCGCCCACTTCCACCTGTTCACAGGAAATATGGAAAAATCAAGTCAGTGTTTATTTAAAGTGCGTTATTACCAACTAGGTCTAAACACACTTCACAATATAATAAAAACAATAACAAAAGAACAAGGGAAAAAGTAATAAAAATAATAATAGTCTGAATAATAATAGCTTTAACAACAATAATTAAATAAAAAAAAACACTACAATAGGAATAGCCATTGGAATAAGAAAAATAATAATGTCTTACTCCATCTTTGGTAATTCCTAATTTTGTTTTTTTGGTGTGTTTTTCCAAGTCCCAAATGTTCACTGCAATCAAACACTGAAGTACAACTAAAATGTTCAATTTCCATGACCTATATAAACATAGGGTCACATTTTTT
>OMKZ01039488.1:0-12946 GCA_900302535.1 Neoniphon sammara | reverse complement strand
TTTGTGCGTGTGTGTGTGTGTGTGTGTGTGTGTGTGTGTGTGTGTGTGTGTGTGCATGTGCGTTTGAGTGAGCACTGTGTGTGTTTGAGAGAGAAAGAGGTTGACAGTGTGCAGGTATGTAGTGTAAGCACATCAAAGCTTTATGGATTTGTGCATTTTACAAAGTTTGCACCATGCATTTTGTATATGAACGGATGTGTGTGTTTGTGTGTGTGTGTGCGCGCTCATGTCTGCATGTTGTCTGTATGTCTGCGTGTCCAACTCGCGTGGGTGCACAGGTAATCCAATTTGTGTTTTAGACTCACGGCGAAGCATGAGTAATGCTCAATGATGTATGACCCATCCATTCAGCTGAGCTTTATTCCTAATGCATTCTCCTACTCCAGAGGAAGTAGATCTTATTCAATTGGATGTCACTCTAGTGCTGGCCACAGAAACAATTTTTATTCCCCTCCAAACATCTCTACTCTGCTAAAAAAGAAAGAAGGGGCTTCAGAAAACCCTTAGAGACATCAGAATAGGTGTGATGCTGTAGCATAGGAATCTTAGTAGGACTTCTCCCATTCTAGCAGTGCAGAACAAGATATGCAGTGGAGCATCAGGCATGGTCCTGCTTCCACCCGCCACACTTTGCAGTCACAGGGAGGTAGCATTTTGATGGTGCCTTGCCTCCATAATTTGACAGTTCTCAGGCAGGAACGGTTGTTTTTGGGGCTGGACATAATGCAGGAAAGCACTGTTTAAAATTGTCCAGGTTGGACCATACCAAACATGGGAAGAGAGAGGGAGTTAAGGCCTCTGTGTGCAGTCTAACCCACTATGAAATGCTTGGTGCATCATCTCGAGCTATCACAAACTACTGACTCTTAAAAAATGAATAAATTACAGCCACTGGGAAACACCTGTGGTGTCTTAGGAAAAGGAAACAAGTTTTGTTTGGCAGTGAACATCCCACAATGAAGTGTTGTACTATTTTGCCACTAGTGTCACTTTGAAAGTTGTGAAGTTGCAGGATTTATATAATGGGAGCTGTGGAGGGAGAATCCAAAAATCGGTGATGATACCATTTGGTGGAATTTTTATGTAGTTGTAGTGATATGGCACAAAGTAACAACGAAAAGCACCACTATTACTATTTTAAACCATTTTAAATTCTAGTGGAGTTCCAAAGGTTTCCAAAGAAACCAAATATGCCCTGCTGAATTACAGGGAAGTGTGTATAAAATGGTGCACAAAACATCTAGATATTTGTATATTTTCTATGTGAGGTAATACTGCAGCCAACAATGGCATCATTGAAGGGTTCCAACCAGTAGACATAGAATATGTGTTTGACATTGTTGTAAAGTATGGGGAAAGGGTTTCTCTAGCTTTGAAGCTACTTAGGGGGAAATTTAAGAGAAAATCAGAGTTCAAGGGGTCAAAAAAAGTAATGGAACTTTGTTAAAAAAATGCAAACAAAAATGTTTCATTTCATTGTGATTTCAGCATTAAGGTGGATTGGTGGCAGATGGGAAGATTTGGCACAATGTTCATGAACGCCAAACAAAGTGATGGCACACCCTATTAGCCTTCTATTATCCTAGAGTACATCTCTGTCTTTTTCTTTGACACTATGTGGGCAGCCAAGGACAACAGTCAATGAGCAATATCAATTTGCTTAATGGACTATTAAACAATGTGCTTAACATTTAGAATCACTGCACTGGTGTTCAGTGGGAGTGTGTGCCAGGAAGACCGCTGTCATGATGACCGTCCTGTTAAATGGAGTACATTAGCTTGGTCTGCTGCCTCTTACTCACTGTGGCTTCCTCCCTCCTACAGCTGCTTGTCTGACCTGACACAGATGCCCTGATAACTCCCCCGTCAGCCACCTTTGCACTGCACATGACTGCATGTCAAAATAACAAGCGTTTCACACGCTGCATACATTTTCCGCCCTGTCATACAGCTCATTATATGTTTTGACAAGGAGCTACATGCTACTCTGGCTAGCCGGCCATTTTCACATCAAAATGTGCGTGGATAACAGGTTCCTCTAAGTGTTTGTCGTGTACAAATAATACATACGTTACAGTGCCACTGCACAGTGCCTGTAATCTGTTTAGTGTTGAGTCATGGTACAGTATGTTTCATTATTATCAGAAAGGGTGGAGAGACGAGAGCTCAGTCAGCTCAGCAACAGAAATCGAACGCTTTGGCAAAATGTAGGTTTGTAAACAGTCTAAAGCAGCTCGCTGTCTGCCTCTGTGCCTCACTCGCTCTGCCCTCTCCATACTGGAGTCAATCTCAGAAGGTAAACATCTTGTTCATACTAATTGACATTCAGACAAACAGGAGCAAATATATTCAATATGAACACCCTCTTAATTGGTGTGAATTACCAGACTTGTAAGAGGCTGCGAATAGTAAATTAAATCAGTTGTATTATTGTAGTAATGCAATTGATTAAGCCGCAACCTCAATGCACAGTCCATTCAGGGAATAATCTTGTTTAATAGACGAGGTATCAATACATTAAACGTTAAGGTGGATTTGAAAGTTGGTCTTTGTGCTGAGGGTAATGGTGTTGGGGCAAAAGAAATCTTTAACAGATTGTAAACCAGTCTTACTTTTAACATAGGAACTGTTTACCTTTAAAAAATGTTGTGTGTACGCTTTACCAGGAGTGTGCTACTCCAAAATGAATGGACACTGACCTGAAAACAAGATAATTTCAAGCAACAGTCCACAGTTGAAAAAGTGTGGGGAATATTTCTTTAAGAAAGTAGTTCCCACACTTTCAAAGCAAGAGGGCTGGAATGAGCACCAGTAATGGTTCAGTGAAAAATGTGTGTTGTTGTCGTTGTGCATCCTTCCAAACATTTTTGAAATGGCATTTTAACAGCCTGGGATCCATGGGAGATCAGTTAGGGAGAGAAAGGCAGTTTTATTTGATGGGATTATGGCATGGCTATTAAAAAATGTGATGCTTTTATTGGTAGAAATTCTTGTTTATGTCTACTGGTTAAGCATGGCATTACCACTTAAGATACACTGTTTTCCAGCATGTAAAAGTAATGGGATTTCGAAATAGGAGAAAAAAAAAGATTAAAAAATAATAATAATAAAATAAATAAATAAATAAAAATCTGAATGCAGAAATATTTTGGGGCATTTATTATGTATAAATAGGAGAATATTCTGGCATTGAAAATAAGCTAGTACCATGCATGGCCTGGTCACAGGCCCATTTCTCTAGCCTCAAGGCTCCTGCTGCTCTCAGAAACGTCATTTTGTTATAATTTCCCTGTAGATACTAAGATTTTATTTTATCCACAGACCATTTCCAATTATAGTAAAACTCAAATTTTTCTAAAACACCTTCCACAGATACAGTGGAGTGTTTCTCATTATTTCTCTGTGGACATCAGTGCAGAAATAGTCTAACTTCAATGTTTAGGCAAAGCAAATTTGCTTTTTGAAGTTTTTTTATGATTTAAGTGAAGAAATCTGACTGGATTTCCTGTCAGTATTCATCACACACATTGGGAAATTATGTAAGGAAACATGATAATCTTCTAGTTTTTCATAGCTATTAACGCTTAAATATTTTATACACTTCTATAGTGTAAGTGCAGTATTAAATTAATAACAAGCCATGATTATTTATGTTCATAGTCTGACTACTGCAGTTGCGTAACTATAACCTCCAATGTCAACACGTGTATTGACAATTATCACCTTGGCAAACTTGTTGTGCAATCTGAAGGCTGTGGGATTGTAAATTATTAGATGATATAAAGAGGAAGACCTCTGTCTTTGGTAGAGCACAAGCCTACACTGTTTTATTGTCAGTGTATAATTATGCAATGCAACACTTCAACAGGAGCTGTACTTTTGTTTATTTGTTTGTTTGTTTTAATGGTATATGTGTAGGCAGGGGGTGTTACCTGTTTGTCTGGCTGACACCCTGGCTTATAAGGAAGATGAACTTTCTTAAGTGGGTGTTAGACTGTGAAAAGATGTAGTTTACTTAAGGTGGTCTTTCTCAGTGAGTTGTTTGTAGTGTCAGATTACACAATGCAAGGGTGTGAGCTCACTGTGCCGAGTATGTGATTGTTAACATTTGGTATAAGCAGAAGAACAAGCAGAAGTTTTATTTTATTTTTTGTTTGGTTTTCCTGTAAACTCGTAGCATACTTTGTGCATTTCTTTTTATGAGTCACTGGACCTACTTTCTGCAGTTCATGCGGTGAGCAAAACACTTGAAACCAGAAGCATGGCTGCAGTATGAAAAGAATTCATGAACATGAGCTGAATAAAAGTGCCTATGTTATTTGAAGGACTGCCTTAAGAGGAAATATTTCAGGATTCAGTTTGTACCTTGGTTTTTAGCCAATGGTTCAGTTTGTATAACAGTTTGGCCTGGAAAAAACTGAACAGTTACATTGAACAGTTAAATTGAACGTTTTTTTTTCTCATAAAATAATTAGATAAATAAATAAATAAATGCTTTTGTACGTGATGCTTGAAAAAGTCACTTATTATCGGCCTAATGTTACTATTTGCCAAAAGCAGTGAACATCCACAGCACAAACAAGATTACAAATGTCTTCAATACAATTTCACATTGTGCTCGAAAAGCAACAACTGTGGTTAAAAAAACGAAAAATCATAATGCATGTTGCACCAAATTGAGGAATGCTGAACTGCGGTTTTCAGTTTTGGTACAAAATCAATATGCTTCTGCTCAATACATCTGAACTCAGTTTTGAGCTTTCCTTTGTGGTATGGTTGATTGTCCAAGAAATACGTTTGTAACCGTCTTTGGTAGTAAAATGTTTGGTTGGCTGTTAATATTTTACTTTGATTTAAATTCCTAAAGAACAGTATAACTAGGTAACAAAAAAAACCACAAATAGTAAATCCAGCCCCACAGCCCCATGTAACATGCCAGGAGACCCATCTTCAAGTAATCTATGAAAAGCAAAGAAGGACAGTGTGTCACACAGTGTGGCTGTTTTTCTCCTCCTCCTCCCCTCTTCTTCTTCTTCTTCTTTGTACTGCCCTTTTAGTTGTTTTAAGTACATAGCTTACTAAGTATTTCACCCAAATGAAGAGTGGCCCCTAATGAGGCTTTAGTCCCTGCTATTTTCCGTCCTCATCATTTCACTCAGCTTTATGGAATAAGCGTCCTTTAGACGACAGGAAAAAATTCAAACTCGTTTACTCTCAAAAACTCTCAAACCAAATTAATTTTTACAACAGTGTTTTGTGAGATTATATGCCCTGTAAATTGGTTTTGATTTTTGGTGAAGTGTCCCTGAACAGGAAAAGGCATTTTCCTGACTCTGCCGCTGATATTGGAAGACCTGTAGCCCTCGAAACCAGGAGCATAGCTTGGTGAGAGATTTCTAAAACCCATTTCCTGCCTGGCTTAGAATAATGAGGTGTTATAGCCTGCTGGCAGGGCTTAGCTGCACAGCTCCCCGGTGAAAAAGTTATGGATGGTATACACTCTCTTTCTCATACACACATGCGCACACGCACTCACAAAGACATGGACATATGCCCCCTGGAGGTGTTACGGATAGCCGCATATTGCAAAGCCAGCCAGCAGGCAGCACTGTCAGCCAGCCTGCACTGTGGGCATTGATAGGACAATCAGTTCACTCTGGAGTCGCCACAGCCAATCATCAGACAGTTTCTTGGCGGGCTGCACCCAATCTTCTGCGGTTTGCCAGATACTCTATCCTCAGTGAGCTGTCCCTGGCTCAATAGCAGCCAACCATAAAGAAAGCTGCTGCCATGCTCCAGCCAATCGTGTGAGTGTTGGCCAGAGTCAGGCCTATCGACAGAGAACTGCTGTTCGGTTACAGCCAATCTGGGCTTTATCCTTCCCTACAGATGTCCGATTAGTGTTGTTTAGGGAAATCAAACTGCCACAACAGGCCCACTATGCCAATGTGGCAGAGTAAATGGAAAAACTGGTAGAATGGGATAGGAAAAACCCACAGAGGCTTACTCAACTGTAACACTGTGATACTCTGGCTGTTATACTCTGATACCGTGTGTGTGTGTGTGTGTGTGTGTGTGATTGTGTAGTTTACTGTGTTGTCAGTGGACATACTATGGCTTCATACCTCTGCTCAATGACCCATCCTAATAATTGGTACCAGAGATAGTAGGCTCCTGTTAACTGTTAAGGTCTTAACGACATTATAAATTTACCAGCATGGACTCACAAAGGCCTACAAGTTTATTCCTCATAAACCTGTAGTGGCTCACAGGAATCTGTGTAGTACAAGGACATGTTCAATGAACTCTGATGGTATACAGTTTAATAGGCCTTAAACAAACTGCCTGCACTTCAAAAAAAAAAAAGAAAAAAAGGCATTAGAACTGAAGAAAGGTACAGAGCATTCAGAGAATGTTCTGTACAGTAAGAAAAGTACAGAGAAGAGTAATGAAAATGTTTGTTCAATGTGTTTATATGTGTTAAATACATATGGACCTGTGTGCATGCATGTTTTGTGTAATTCCACCACTTAATAGCCCTATCCTTTTCAGACCATTCACACTATTTCATATCAAGCCTTTGCTATTAGTAATAGCAGAAAGCTATTACTAAGAGCCGCAGGACAGAATCTAACCCACGCCAATAATATGTGGTGTGCATTCTACATGCTGAGCAACCAGAGCGCTCCTATCAACACCTTCATTCCTGCACCGCATCTAAGATGGAGTGGAAGATGAGTGGAAGGAAAGAAGTGGAATGATTTTCTAATAAATACACATCTCCGATCTTTCGTTTTTACTAAAATGTTTGAAATAAAAGTTGGTGTATGGCTTCCAAAGATTGTAGCTGCACAGATTGCTAGTTAGATAGTAAAAATACATATGAAACATATTTCATATGTCATGTGAAGAAGCATAACTCTCATGACACCCTATTCCATGATACTCCATATTAATAATACTCCCAAAAAACCTTTTTTGTTTTTTGCAGAAATGTTGGACCAAAAAAAAAAAAAAAAAATTCATTCCCTAATGTGGTGGGAAACCAAAATGATCGAGGATCATATATATATGTATGTATTCCTTTTCCTTTTGGCAGTGCTGTTATGGTGTCTACTAATTCTCTGTTAATTCACTCAAAACCAGACTTTTATTATATGATATCAAGGCAGGTGTTCAAATCTTCAATAGATTCAGATTTGACAACACGGTTTTTATAATAGCAGCCTTACAAAAACATATTTCCAATTACTTTGATATTTGCTGAAAAGGTGACAACAAACAAGTTAACAAATATTCCCAGAAACCAGCTGATCAAGGTTGTACATAGATGAAGGAAAGAAGAATGACAGGAGGGTTCATTCTGGTAACACATCCTTTGTGTTTTTACTAATCCTTGTGGAATTATTGTAGATAAATCAGATATTGCAATAGTTAGGTTCACATAATATTAAACATACTGGGAATTAAATACACTTAGGACATATGCTAAAGCGCTGCTGTAACATGATTGGATCCAGAATCTGTTGACCCAGGATGGTGGTAGATATGTGAATCATTGGACACATGATGTACAGAGTGTGTTCTTGTGCTGCACATTGCTAGAGACAGTGGAAGCATAGTAACAATTCAGTGTTACATTACATCATTGCTGTTTTTTATGAGGTGGAGTTGGATTTGTGCTTACATTGTTCTGCAGTATGTGTGGGCAGCAACAATAGCTGTGTTTTTGCAGTAGACTCTCTCCTTAGCTAAAGTTTCGAGTGTTTTACATTTCAGCATCACGGACAGGGACAGCACTATCACAGCTGCCTCACAAGCCACTTGTCCTCGACGTACAGTGTTTTTCCCTGTGTAAAGTTCACGTTCGGTTGGGAAAAACAGACAAACAAAAAAATAAAAAAAGCATCATAATTGTCTGGACTAATGACTCAGATGGAGACAGGCGCTGTAAAAATGATTTAATCTGTTGTACACACATTTGTGTTGCTTCTGCAAAATGTGTTGCATGACATAAAGCTGAGATCAGTGTAATTCAGAGAGCTGTATGCAGTCAAGCTCCATAACCCCTGCTGTAGGCCGCCCTAATGTGGAAATAAAGAGGAATTTGTCCTCCAGACCTCCCAGTCATCACCCATCATAGTCATCTCTCTTCTCTCTCTCCTCCATCTCACCAGGGCTCTGGCAGGTTCACGCTGGCCTAATTTCAGTGCAACAAGATGTGTGTGAATGTGTTCGCATGCATGTTTGTGTGTGTGCACGCATATGCATAATGTGTGTGTGCATCATTATGTGTGTGCATATCTGTATTGCCAGCCTATAAATAGCACCTTTGAAAGACACAGCTGTGCACGGGTGTTTTGCTGTCCTGTGGTGTTCCATGTTCGATTCAATGAACAGACAAACAAACCCCTCTGCTGTGTTAATGAGCTAACGCCAACTGAAGTGCCCAGTTCATAACAGTAAACATCCGTTTGTCCCCTTGTGCCACAAAAGGACCACCTGACACATCACTCCTGATTTTAATAAGGGCTGTCTTCGTTTTTGTAGGCCTAGAAGGACGTGTTGTTTCTGTTTCTCTCTGTATGTGTGTGTGTGAGTGTGTGTGTGTGTGTGTGTGTGTGTGTGCGCGCGTGGTGCTGCACTCTGCACTTTATGAATGTCTGTGTTTTTCAGCTCACAGCACATGCTGCGTGATAGATGATCTGTGCTGATATTGCGAAGCTGGATCCATACAGAGTCTCATTTACAATAACAGTGTAGGCTGAGGAGTGCATGCCAGTGCATTACTGTGTGTAATCGATATGGTCTGACAACCCGTGATGTAATAATATGCATGTGCTGCTGAACTGGCAAACCATTTCAGGGCCTTACACTCACGGATGGTCATGGATGAGCTGCCTCTCAAATACACAGTAGGGAGGGCTGGGAGTAGAGTAAGATTATATTTCCTGAGCTGTAAGGTGTGGGGAAAATCACAGAGAATAATATAATTCATTGTGTGACACTCTTGGCACCTTTGGCGACGGACCATATGCACCCATTCTCAACGTTTTTGAACAGCCTGTATAGCTGCTGTTCTGCGCTATGATCAAACTGCATTATTTGTGTTGTGTATGTTCTGCATCACCTGGAAGCACAAAAGCAGTGCTGTCTTTAACCCTAAATTATGAATGAACAAATTTGCAGAGTTCTTTTGATAAAACATAACTCATCTGCAAACCTAACATACTGCATGTTTCTTTGATTCCATCGTGAACAATTCCTGGTGGGATGGGATGAAAGCACAGTTGACCAGTGCTGTTAGACCAGTGTGTCAGTCACCCTGTGGAATGTGGGTCACATCTAATTTGACAGCATGGCTTTGTTTAGACAGCTTAATTATGCTGAACTTACTAATGTGTTATTACTGTGCCCTTTTATGTTGGCATTGTGGAGTTTTATCTTACAGCTGAAATGAGCCTCTCTCGCCACAGTCCCTTCATAAGCAACTAGAAGCTTATTTCCCCACAACGGTGGTCCTGGCATAGAAATGATAATGGCTTTGGTGGATGACAGAAACAATTATTTTTTTTATTGTTATCGTATGCATATTGCATATGGTTCTCTCTCTCTCTCTCTCTCTCTCTCCTCTCTCTCTCTGTTTCGCACACACTCCCTGTTCCCTCGCTCTATCTGGTTCTCCCAGTCTGAGAGGTGATGAGGGAGCCAGAAAACTAGCAGGATATGGTTAGTGGCCCTCGGGGGTTGGTCTGAGGACATTAAGCCCACAGCGTCAACGAGCCCCAGCTGTTTGGGTTTTTTTTCACATTCATTTGTTTGTCAAATTTAGTGGCTCTACCCATGCCAAGAATCCCCTCTGCCACTCAGGCACTCCAGAACCCTGGTGACAGCGCTACTTTTAGCCAAATCCAATTTAATCTCCATTGGCGGTAGTGGATAAAGCTGTCTCCATCTCCCCCACTGAGGCCAGGGAGGGCTAGGCACTAGATTGGGAGCTGCTTATTCAATACGCAAGGACATAATGCACACTCAAACATAACTCAGCGCGCACACGCATGAACGCACTAAGGACAAATAAATTGTCACAAACTAACAATTAAACATGCACATTGCATGCATGGAGGCTCTCTCTCTCTCCCCCTCTCTCTCCCTCTCTCTCTTTCCCTCTTCCTTCCTCTTTTCCCCTTGTGTATTTGTGCAGTTGGGGAAATGATGTCACAGTGGTGGAGGAGCGGCACATCTGAGACTTCTGCTTCTAGCCTCAGGCCTCTCTGCTTCCTTTTTTATCTTATAGCTGCAGGAAGTTCTCTCTTTCTCCCTCTGTGTGTGTGTGCGTGTGTGTGTGTGTGTGTGTGTGTGTGTGCGTGTGTGTGTGTGTGTGTGCAGGTGGCTGTGTGGGTGGGGGTGTGGGGGGGTATGACACTGCAGCCAGATATGCACATTCACCCTGAAACATATCATAACCTGCATTCATAACAGGTTCACAACATGGCTCATCACACATTTTTACACGAACAATCAACATTTGCTGCGTAAGAACTTCATTACCAATGCTTGTAACATGACTAAGCACCCGATTTCAGAATAACAATTCCGCGTGCTAGCAGAAAATTTCAATTTAAGAAAATGTGGCTGTGAAGATTCACTCCGCATTTTACCAATGAGTTTTCCCTCCTCTGTTTTGCAGTTGTGACATTAGTGGGTGAATGGCAGATGTGACTCTAATTCCAATTCCACAAATAGGAGGAAAAAAACACAGAAAAGAACTAATTAACATCCAAAAGTGCCACCAGTAGAATTGTTTTTTTCCAGCTCATTGCTCCCGTATGACCTCTGCTCTGCTGTTCAATATACATGACCACTCACTCATTAAACATCTTGTAATTTTCTCAGTACGGGTGTGACCTTGTAGTGAAGGGCAGGATACTAAAGGAAGCTGTTTTAGTATAGTTTAATATGGATATATTTTCCTTGTACATTTTTTGCAGTTTTAAAAAAATATACCTATTTAGAGCAATCATAGAGCCTGTACATTGAATTGCATATTCTGCTATATAGGTTCCAAATACAATGCGTGTAGTGATGCCTTTGCTAATATTAAAATCCACTTGAGGAATGAAATATATGTTTTAAAACCTATTAATTTTTCGCTCAATGTGTTATGAACCTTTTAAAAGTATACTCAAACCCCTGCTGGCTTAAGCCCTGGAAACAAAGGAGGCCTTAGTGGTTGCACGTCTTTGATGCGATGCATGTGACACCGCTAGTGCATTGGAGTGGAGATTTGAGGCGTCAACACAGGCGGATAAATAGAAGACCAGCCGGTCACTCCTGCACTTCATGGATGCCAGGTGCTGCATTTTGGTGGTCTGTTCCCTGCAGCGATGCGCTTAAACTGAACGGAGACCTGAGTTGAAGCTGCGAGCGGTGTTAAACTGTTCCCGCCACTTAACACCTCCAGTTTGCCTGCAGCCATTTAGAACGATTCGTGCATTTTTTAGTGTCTGAGGATTTCTGTTTGTCAAGACCTTTTAGCCCTGGCAATTCTATATCATTATCAAATAACATAGGCATAGTCGGCCTTTTTGAGTCCAGGTCTCAATAGCCGCATTTTTGCCTATCCTTGATCCCTCCTCTATTAAACATAAAATTTGAAACAAACAAGCAAAGAAAAATATAGCCTAATTTCCCCTGCACCCATAAAAAAGTATGTGCTTGCTGTTTTGACTTAATGCTTTTGTGATAGAAATGTTACCGGTGTATAATCTAATATTATAGCACAGATAATGGTCTTGCGAGGAATAAAGTCAAGATGGTAATGAATGTAACCAGCTGTGCCTGGCCTGCTGTGTTAGTGATGTATTCAGTGGCACTGCCTGTCACTCCCCCACCCCCGCCAAGACATATTTTATTTCAGGCCTGCCATCGCCTTAACAGCTCACTTCATCCAACCTCAATATCTCTTGGCATAAATGCATTATTACCTGTAGTTAGGTATTTGTGCTGCATACAGTGTTAGTGGCAATGGGGTAGGAAGTGGCTTTTATGAAAACTAAACAAACAGGAAATTGTGGAGTGATGTCAGTGATTTGCTAGTTAATTTAGTTTAATAGTTTCTGTGAGAAGGCGTGCTTTATGTTGCTGGTCACAAAGTGTAACTGTGATAACACTAGCACCCTCATTGTGTATATGCATATGAGATCCTTGTTTGCTTTGGTTGGTGTTTGCCTAAGCTTTATAGTATGGGTGTATGTGCAAGTGCAAGTGAGTGTTAATGTGTGTGTAGTAGCTGCAGTAGCAGTAGAAGACCATTAATTACGGGTGTTTCCCTACTTTCCTCCAGGACTGATAGTATGCTGCAGAGATACTGGCTTATTGGAGTAAATGGCATTAGTACTTTGTTCGGCTGGTGCCCTGGGGTCTTGTTTCTAAGCCTCCTTTGTTTTAAGTGGCAGTCTTGCGTGAAGCTCCCTTACACTGAGCCCATTTCTCAATCCCTTATCCTCCCCTATGGAATTCACCACCAGTGTATTCATCTCCTAATGGAGAGAGAAGGACAGAGAGAGAGAGATGGAAGGAAAGAGAGAGAGGGGGGGTCCAACAATGCTGACAACCAGTTAGCATCTCCTAGTTAGCATCAATCTCGGTGTTGATCAATCTGCATAGCATTTACGCAGAGGCGCCAAAGGGCATTAAGCTAACAAGCGGAGGCAAGCATGAATGAGACAAACAACATGGTTGGTAGTGGGGAGGGACAAATGGTTAGCGCGTGGCTAAGGATACACTGTGGCTGAGACTCCCAGTGCAGCATTAGGGAGGAGTGTCGCTGCGCTCATTAGCATCGCAGACTGGATAGAGGCTGAGCGTAGAACGTCTCTGTGAAACTCTGCTGCCGGGGCTGAGTCTGCTGAGAGAGGCCCACATAGGAAGCTACTCTTCCAGC
>OMKZ01039479.1:16281-29055 GCA_900302535.1 Neoniphon sammara | reverse complement strand
TTTTGTGTGTGTGTGTGTGTGTGTGCTTGACTGTGCATGTGTGTGTGTGTGTGTGTGTGTGTGTGTGTGTCTGTGTGTCTGTGTGTCTGTGTGTGGGTGTCTGGGTATGGAGGAGGTATATTGAGTTAAATTGGCTGCCACCTCAAATCTCCCATGCCAGCTGCTTCCCTCTACTCCTCCATCTATCACCGTTACCACACCTGATTCCTCAGTGCAAACCATCCCTGACACACACACACACACACACACACACACACACACACACACACACACACACACACACACAGGCCTACTCTGTTTCCTCTTACAGGACGTCATATAGGAGGACCAGTCTCATAAGGACAGGCCCTGTGTTCTATTTCAGAAGGACGAGGCTGGATAATTACACAGCGTAGCGTCTCTCTCTGCAGTCACCCCACCCTACTGGTGAAAGCCTCCTGCCCCGTCAGCCTGCAGAACACACACAGCTGTGGTGAGAGGTGACTCGCACTGTTGTGAGCGAGAACCAAGGTTTGGTTATACAAAGGTGGTTAGGCCTGCCTTGGCTCACCTCTATCACACACCATCGTCCTCTGTCTTTGTTCCTCTTGCCTGACACAACACGGATTTGCCTCACAGTAAGTGCTGAGCAAACAGCACTAATGCATGCCTAGGCTGGTCTGACCATTACTTTAAATCTGTTTTGAGCTAGTGGCAAAGCCAGTCTCTGGCTACTGTCAGAGTGGACACTACTGTGTCAGAGACTGGATTCAAAAAGTTGTGATTTTAAGAGATTGCATCATTGTATGTCCACACTTGGCCTGAAAATGGTTGTCTCACCTGTGGCTGAATATATTTAAACCTGTCTCTGCAATACTTTTTCTCACCTCATCTCTTCACACTGTTTTGCATGCACCTTCTGTCTATAACGGACCCAAAGTAGAGTTGAAATCATAATGGATGACCATATCCATATTGAAGACCTCTGTGCAAATTCCACTTTTTGTATGTCCAAACTGATCACTTAATATGTCCTAGTGTGATCAGATTGCATAGTTCCCAATTTAAATGACAAGTGCAGCCTTAGTCTCTGCATGGGCTTGTCTGTGTGTGTGTCCTAAATCAGGGTGTGTAATCTAGCGAGTGTGTGCTGATGTAGTAAAGCCAGTGTGTGACATGGTCTGATGTGTTATGTTCCGCTCCAGATGCCAGTAATCTGTGGTATGCTGCAGACTCGTGGGTCCACACAGCCGCATGGTCTGGATCATGGCCACATGGCCTGCTCCTTCTAACTCTGACACACGTTTCCCTCTGTCCACTTCCCTGACAATTTAAATCTTAGGCAGCTCACTTCAACTGTTGAGTCAGCTGACATAAAGGAAAGACATTCATTACATTTAACATGTTTTCAGACTTCACTCATGTGCTTGACTGTTTGAATGGATTCGAAAAGCCTTGGGATGAGCTGTGGTGTGGTTTTTGATAGTACACCGCTCTTGTGTGAAACCAAACCCACTTTGGATATTTACTACCTAGATGTCGGTAAGAGCTGGATAAAACCCTGCTGCGTCTCTCACTCCTGTTCGAGAACACACTACATATCTTTAGAGTCATTATCTAGGCTGTGTGAGATACTAAATTATTAAAACTAAGTGAAGGCATTGCATTGATAAGCTCCCCCTTTACCTTTTCTAGGGCTGCATAATTATAGCTAAAATGATGATGTAATCACTATTATTATTTAGGGTTTTCAGCCTTTATGATATTCCAAACAAAAATATTTTACTGCATTTTTTCAATCCTAAATCATCGTGGTAGGCAGAAGGGTGGCACAGTGAGTAGGAAAAATGTCTTTACTATGGAAATCCAGATTCACGTCTATACAACACTAAGAATCCAAGTTTCTGAAGCAACCTTGAGCGAAACACTGTTTGAATCCGTACCTGCCTTTTGACCTACTAATAAAGAGAAACAAAAAAAAAAGAAATAAAAATGTTTTCTTTTTCCTTTGGGGATCAATACAGTATCACAAATATATAGTCCTGGTTATTCCGCTGTATTTGGATTATGTATATGAACTACGAACCTAATTATTTTTTCAATTATTGCATTTTTTTTATTGCAATTATTGCAAATTATTGCATTTTTGTCTCTTATATCAACATCAGCATGACTGTCAACAACACTGGACCTTCTAAATGAAGTGTTCTAATATTGCCAAAATACCAATATCCTATGATTATTAGTTGTGGGAACAAGAAAATTAGAAACTATACAAGATAATACAAGTTTAATTGTGCAGCATGTCTCCTGTGACCGAGGCTGGGTGTAATCCTCAGTGATCAGGCTGTAGTTTCGGGCCTAAAGGGCTGGAGGTTGGGTTTCAGACCAGGTCTTCATCTGACTGCACACAGCTTAACAGGATAAGCCTTCGCCTTTGTCTCCGCTGCAGCCACATCCCTTATTCAATGGGCTATTAATTAGCCACAACAGATTGAAAGTAAGCAAGGAAAAAAAACGGGGCGATTTAAGATGTGAGGGTGTTTAGATTTCATTAGTTAGGGGGTGTTTCACCAGAGGACTGCACATAGTGAGGGGGCCAACGACAAACTCTATAGCGCTTATGGAGGGAGAGGGGAATGCCAAGTGTGGAATTCCACCACACACAGAGACAAAAAGCGTATCCATGGCAACGCACACTGACCCTACCCACACCATGTCCCGTCCACCCCCTCCTCCATTGCCCGCCTGCCCGTTCCACCAGCATGTCGACAGGTGGCCGGCCTGTCTACACCGTACACCCCTGCTTCAATATCACTGCAATCCCCCAAAGCTTGTTCCACTGCCTTAACCGCCTCCCCCAAATATCATCATACCACATTACAGCAAACGGGGCAGTTTAGCAACTTGGGAAGTAAGCCTCAGTCTGGCTTTACCACTTGGCCCACTAAAAATAAGCCACAACCCCCCACCAGCCCCCACTCTAGGCTGCACCAAGCCTTGCTACGTCGTGACGGTGGGACTCTTGAGACACAAAGAGGCTCCTCTTCCTCTCTCAGCCTCAAGCTCTGTTTCACTCTCTTCATCTCACTTCCTCCATCCTCCCCCACTCGTTACTCACAGTCTCATTGTTGTCATCTCTTGTTTTTTTTCTCTTCGATACTCCCTTTCACCTCCTTCTTTGTTACCTTCGGTTGCCCTTTACCCTCGATCTCTCGCTCTCTACTGCTCTACTACCTTCCAGCTGTTCTGGGGGTCAGGCTGAAAGACGATATAGTGCTCTCTCTTCACACACATAAATAAAAGCGCACACACAGGCCCGGCCATTATTTAGGCAGGACACACAGGACACCATGGCAGGAATACTTTCAGGAAATGAACCCAAATGCCTTTCAAAATGAAAAAAGTGGTTGCACAGACAGAATTTGCCTTATGACCTTGGCTAGCTCAACAGACTGTGATGAGAAGCTTCTGTCTGGCCTACAGCTGGTGCCAGATCAGTAATTATGATACAGCCCTCTATGCAGACATCATATGACCACATCTGTGATTAGCCATGTTGTTTCCCTCCATTTCCCTCCCCCAATCTCTACTGCCTTTCTACCCTCTAACAACCAGCAGTGGGCCTGATGAAAGAAGTCCAGTATTAAACAAACAAACGGGAAACCATTGGGGTAGCCTACAACAAGCACACAGGCCAAACTCTAGTGCACACAGCCATGCTTGCATAATACACATAGACCTATCGCAGAAATAGGTCACACAGTACATCACAGCAAGCTGAGCAAAGGAGAATCAGGAGGGGGAAGATAGACACGGAGCTAGTTATGTGTTTACCTTCCAGATCAACAAGCCAAGCAGATAACTAAACACTCACACAGGTTGGACAGTGAGGGCAACATCATGTTACAAAATTCAGAGGAAATACCTAAAGATCATCCTGAAGATTTAAGTACCACAGAGGCCTCTCTGAAAGCATTTGGCAGTGAGCTACACTATTTGTTTCCACTGGCTGCGTCTGACGGGGATTTCTCTGTACATTCCTAGGAGGTTCCAACAAAGGAAAAAATTCTCATCAGCAGTTTTGTGATCGTGACTTAATCTTTCTGACTGTGAGGAGGAGAGATCCAATGATCTGAGATTTTAATGGTATCAATTTTATGATTATGATTACATTTATAATTACAACACTGATGGCGGGGAAAATCAAATAGGCATTTTGTTCTTAAAGTGTTCACTTGAATATTTCAAAACATCTGCTTTGTCCTGTAAAATAAATAAATAAATCATGTATTATATTATAGTGAAACACATTTAAGTGGTGGATTTATGTATACTAGTTGCCTTTAAAATTTACAGTAGCTGCCTTCTTTATCAGAATTAATAAACTGCCTGCCTGACAAAAAAATAGGTAGGTTAATAGGTTAGTACCCTCAGAACACACACCCCACTACAAGTAAACACAGGCAATGATCTGTGTAAAAATAGCAAAACAGTCAGACATTACTCACACTCACAATAACATTGTGTCTGAAATAACATGGCACTACAGTTTTAATGGCTATATCAATGGAGGCATAACCTATATAGTGTGGCGACAAAACCTCAGTTTGATTCAGTGCAGTAATGTGGTTATTAGTTGAAAACTTGCAGCTTAGGCCTTATGGTTGTGGGAATAAAGTTCACTATAATGAATAAAGACAGTCCAACACTTCAGGCAAAACTGCAGTTACACCCTCTCATCTCAAATTACAACACTGATTTGGCTGGAATGAAGCGGGGAGAGACAGACCGAGGGAATGAGTGAAAAAAAAGAGGGAGAGGCGAAATGAAGAAACTCACAAAGACAATGAGGTACACGGCAAAATCTCTCTCTCTCTCTCTCCCTTTCTCTCTCACTCACACACACACACACACACACACACACACACACACACACACACAAGGTTCCTCTCTACAGGAGCTAGGCTGGCTCAGGCTCCAGACCTAGACCTACTCCATTTCTCTTTATGTTGTGACTGACAGCTTCACTATTGTCTTTATAGCTAGGCAGCTGTATACACACAGCAAAAATGTATCACTGCTCTGTTTCCTATACACACTCAAAGGTCTTTGCTTCTCTCCTGGCAAATATAGCCCCTAGCTACAACCAACAGAGAGAAACAAGTCAAACGACTAAGAAATAAAAAGACACAGGAAGAAAAAGTGAGAGACCTTGACGAGCAGAGAAACAGACGGCAGAAATGAAACAATGCCTGTCCACAGGCAGACAATGGAGTATGTATACAAAAATAACCAGTGGGAAAAGACTAAGCAAATAACAATAATGTGACATCATGTTGTGTTTACCCAATGGCTCGTTTCACTTCCCAAAGTGCTATTTATCTGTATGACGCTTCAATTATGGGAAGCACAGAAAGCGCACATTATCATGTTATGTCTATCCACACGCTCACTGTCTTGTCAGCTGAATCAAATGGCACCATACGAGCAGTAAGCTGGCATTTCACATGGTTACATCAGCAGCCTCCACCCCTGCATCAAAAAACCATTACGGGGACTGGACAGGAGAAGAAGAGAGCGAGAGGGAGACAAATGATCTACTCCCATATGACAGTTCAGTGGGAAAACGAGAGAGAAGCTAGCCTACTGTATGTCCCCGTGGGAAAAACAAAGTCCTGCTGCTGCTGACCAAAGTTACATTCCTCAGGGAAAGCTGAACATTAGCAGACATATATCATATGGCCACAGTACGACTGACCCAGAAATTCGTTTGAGGTGTTTGGTGAAAAGGTTTAGCGAGGAAATTGCTAGTGTAAATATTCACTTAGACTATAGCTTTACAAGTCAAGTAATTTTACAACTCTCCAACATGTGTTTCAGGACCACCTGTTTCACTCTGACACAGCACCCGTCCTATATGCAGGCAAGCCTCTGTCTGATAGCGACAGATGTGTGTGTGTGTGTGTGTCTGTGTGTGTGTATATATATGTGTGCTTTTTGGTTGCAGGTGTACAGTATGCATTAGTAGTGACTTGCAACTGATATTGTCATTATTGAATTTCGATTAATTGATTAATTGAAAATAAAAATAATTGACAAATGCTTTGCTTTCTTAGTCTGACCATTTGCCAAAAAAAAAAGTTTTCATTTTATGATATAAACACAGAAAGGTATGCAAAACATAATTTTAGTGATAGCGAAGGTATAATCTGAAAATGTGTGGCATTTTTCTTGATAAATAATTAAAATGATGCGTTTATCAAAATTACAACTGATTCATTTTCTGAACTAATTGTTTGAACACTAGCGTGTGTCACTGGTCTCTTATTCCAGCCACGATCAGCTGCATTCAACCTCACTAAACCCTCTGGACCTGACAACTGCTTCTAGTTCTCCCTCGCAGCCTCCAATCCTCCAGCCAACAATCCTCAACTCTTGCCCTCCTCTTATCGAGCAAAATCATAATAATGCAATGGTAAAAACTATGTGATACTTTGTTGATGCCTTTAGGGTAGCTCTCTTTATCCTTGGAGATAAGAGCACCAGGGTCAGTTACAGAACAGCACAAAACAGAAATGCAACAGTATGTTTTGCTCAAGGACGCTTCCTCAGGGTGGATGCTTGCTGAAGGACGGCCTCTATAACCACAAGGTCCTCCTCACTCCTTTACCCTGCCAAAACTGCCTCTGCCATAGCCGGACGGCTCACCGACACCCACATGGTTTCAGCTCTGTCCCACACTCACAGCCAACACTCGCAGTGCCTTGGACAAAGCTCAACAGCGGGCCAAAGCCTACCCCCTATCCCATCCCAACATGGCCCGCATCCCTGATCCCACTGAGAAATTACGAGGGAGCTGCTCCCACACCATGCCTGCTCCTCTCTCCAAATCTAACCCAAACAACACCCTCCACCCTCCTCCAATTTCCACTTCCTAGCCAAAAAGGAAATTAACAGACCACACATCAACCCGGGACACTCTAAAACACAAGAGGGACACACACACATGGATGCACACAGAAAAAAAAGCTAAATACAAGTACACACATACACACAGAGATGAAGATGGAGCTAAATGGGGGGTCTGTGATGGGGATTAGCACATGACCAGCTGTGGCAAGACAATGTTGATTGAATTGTTTGGCCTTCTTTTTCCCTTAATCCATCCCCACTTTACTCCATTGCCCACTTTCATTTAATGGGACGGGATATAAAGGTGAGAGTCCCAGGATGAATGATGTGCCATCATAATTAAATTCCTGACCAGACCAACTCAGTGGAAGTGACCCTGTGGCAAGAATGTGATGGGTGAAAAAGACAGCAGTCTCTAAAGAAAACCCTCTTTAAGTTTATAAATAGTCTGTCTGCCCTTCACAAGTAATTACACAACTTCAAAATGACTTTAATCAGTAATTACAGGACTTCAACATGTTACTTACAGTCCAAAAACTGGATAGGAAGCCTACTGTCCCATATAAGCACTATATATTCCTATAGGGAAAGTGTGTCTGTAGAACTGAACGCTCAGTTTATATTGACCTCGTAGCCTATTTTCATCCCCTTTGTTTTCACTGTATCACAATCGTTGCTGTGACAATTTTATGTTAATCACAGTAGTATTTTGTGTAGTGTCCCTTGTTACAGGATTACTAGCTCTGAGTAAATAGTAGGACTGGCTAAAAATTAGATTCAGATTTAGCTTTTGAAACCAGACAGTCGGATAAATATATAGATGCGTTTCTCGGAAACCGAGACTGAACTGTACTTGGCTGACAAAAGCAGAAAAAAATCCGTGCGGATCTTGGTCATTATCTGAGCTGGTTATGCCTACCAGTCTTGACCGAACACGTTTTTTTCCTCGCAGTCAACCTATATTGCCTCACGGTTTCCGACCAACATCTGTAACAGTCAGTAATGTTGCTGTATAGATTACGATATGTTACTTTTGATGTCAGGTAACGATAAGACGCAGACTGGCTGGCTTTTCGCCGGGCAGCTGATGTTTTGGCTAGCTGTTTTATTCCGTCCCTCTGCCTCCCAGCCGTCAGACTGAAGTTATTAAGGGGACTGAGCAAAGGAATTAACGTCTTTTCATTAATGTTTATGAATTAAAATAGCTGACTAGAGGCTTGGGAATCCCCAAGTTAGCTTAAAAAAACAGCCGTTGACTCGCGTTGCTAATTGTTGGTACGAATATCGATACCAACTGTAAACAAAGATTAGAACAACAGTCGAGACTCCACCTAGCATCGCAACATATTAATCGTTGGTAGCCTAACCGTCGACCGTTCAACAAAGCAATATTAGTTTAGCCAAGAAGTCCTTCCCCTCACCTGCGTGAGACAACACGGAGTACACATGTTGTGGCGTTAAGGGAGGCGAATTAAACCCGTTTCAGAGGAAGATGAGCTTGCTGCTTTGTCCGTTGGTTTTCTTCTTCCACATTCAGTTGGCACGCAGCAACGCGCGTATCCTCAAACTGCTCCGTCCTCCCTGTCCGCCACCGCTGTCTTTCCACTCCTCCTCCACCTCTTTCTCCTCTTCCCTCTCCTCCTCTTCCTCCTCGTCTCTCCTCCCACTGGACATCACCGACACCAAAAGAAGAAAAAAGCCGGTGATGAATGCTACCTGATCCACGGAAAATTAAGTTGCTGAAACAAAATAAATACATATGCATGACCATCTTTTTTATGTGTGTGTCACGCTTCCAGGTTATACATAGCCTGCTCTCCATTTATTATAGATCAAAGGCGCTGACAACCCAGATGGCCCAACAATAAAAGATTAGGGGCCTGTGTGTGAGCAAGGCACATGCAAACTGTACTAATACAAGAGGGTCTTAAGTCTGCTGCCATTCCCTTATGAAAAAGGATTACTGGACAAAACCTGTAGTGTAAATTAGGGGGATACTTTTCAAATCAAACAGGAAAACTGTAAGTCTCTACAGGAGTATTATTATAGTAATGCCACTGAAGATAAAGGCGCCATAAATCACGATAAGGTCACACTTCACTCCCTACTAAGCGCCATAAACACACACTGGAAGACTTTACAGGATAATTATGGGAATATTACAGTGACATTTTGGTCAGGATCATCTTATCATCTGCAGCTATCATGGCTGTTTGCTCTAAATGTTTTCTACACAGAACAATTCAGCAATGTGCTGCTTGGTATTAATCACACAGCCACAATATTTCACACAGGCAGACCCAGCTGATTCAGACTTATGAGCAAACAGGACTTTCTCCCACAAGGCTCATATGTCCTCATGTTTTGTAAGAGTATGTGGGCAGCTGTGTGTAGTGTCCAAAGTGACTTTCCTAGCCAGTGAAATGGCCTTCAAATCAGCCTGAGCTGATAAGGCACCCACTGTAGATTTCTGTGTATGTGCTACTGTTTGCCAAACCTGTCATCTGACCCAGCTGGCCAACACACACTGACACGCACAGTAGCCACTACACAGTCATTGTGTCCCCTCTCAGTGCTGTATTGTGGTCTTCATCTATAAATAGGCATGAATCACAAGAGACTGCCTGATTCTTAACTCAAAGAGGCCGTGACTTCAACTCCATGACCCCCTCTGCACAGATACAAGCCTTCATGTATTTATGTTGGTTATTATTTCTCAAAATCAACCTTGACAAATACTCTTAAGGGCAATATTACTGAGCACATTGAGCATGGTCTGATTGCTTATAGAAGCAGACACTATGCACAAAAGTAACATTTTTCATTGCACCTTAAAATGTTCATTCAACAAAGAAAAACATCAGCAGTTTTGTTGTAGAATGAGGAATGGATTTAAATAAATATCTACTGAATTTTACAAGAGCAGTGACACAATATAATCTCTTCCTCCTCTGCACACTCCACTAATCTGATCCCATTTGACAGGAAAACCAAAAGGGCAGCAGAAGGCCTGTCAGAGCATCAGCCCTCTGACATGTCAGCCTGTGTTGGATCAGGGCAGCGCTAAGGAGAAAGGACAGGGAGGGAGAGATATGTCTGGTGGCATATTGGTGCAAGGCACTGTCAGCCAAGCGCCACCCCGTCTGCCCCGAGGGCACCTTGTGCCACACAAGCAAATCCTTTCCCTGACACCCACCCATATGCTGAGTAAATAAACCAGAACCACATTTCTGTCTACACACTTTCAGCAGACAAAAATGTACACTGTGCAAATATTCATAACCTGAACCCAGCCTGTATTCTGGGGAGTGTATGGGTGCTATTATGTGTCATAAAGTGAAATGGTAGGAGTATTTAAACCTAACAATCATGTTTTACTCACAACGACATCTAATATTAGCTAACGGTTTACATAATACACTGTAATGTAGTTTCAGAATGAGATCACAAAGATCCTACAGACACTTGTCACTCACATTTAGTCAATCAGATAACCACAGCAGAAGACAAATATACAATCTCACCATTTATTGGTCTGCAGAACATACAAAAAAATAAAAATAAAAAAATGCATGTACATGAAATTAATCAAGTTTCCTAGTAATCTTTTTCAGTCACATAAATAGTTCTACTGTAGAGTTCAGGCATCATTCCTGCGATGAGGAATGAGCAGAGCCACCGCTACTGACAACACAGAGTCTCTGCCAAGCTTCACTTGTTGGGCTGCTGCCCACAGCAGCACACTGGATACTGGACAGACTAGGGTCTTAAAGCTGACCGTAGCCACAGATCCCAATTCTTTTTAACTGCTATGATGTCTGATATGTCCTCAAGTTAACCATATGTGAGGCTTCTTCACTGGTTTTGGAAATTCTTTTCCACTCCAGTGGAAAACCCTGAGCCATGCAGGAAGATGAGCCACGCACAAGTGTTGTTTGCTCGTACTGTTCTCATGGAAAAAGTCCCATGTGATCAGAAAACCAGCTTCTTCTTCATCACACCTGAAAATGACACAAAGAAGATGTTACTACATCTAAGACTGCATTTTACCATCTGATTATGCACAAATCTTTCAGTGTCCAAGTACAAGCAGAGCTCCAGGCCTATACATGTGCAATCTGCAAACCACAAAATTTTCCATTTGAGAGTTTGCTAGTTTCTCTCTCTCTAATATAGCATAGAGCCTACTATGTAGTCAACCTAAATAGTTCCCAAACCACAGGAGGAGATGGAAAAGCTTTGAACCTCCCAATTACACCAGGGTCCTACTCCAGTAAAACATACCCTGCCACAACCCTCTAAACTCTTTGTGTGTGTGCACGCGCATGTTTTACTTTACTACATTCTGAATTTCCAACTGCAATTAAATGTGCAGCCAACACCCTATGAATTGCTGGGTTCAATCACACAGTTTTCCAGATTTATAACACGAGTGTCCATAACCCTGAGGATGTACATGTTCAGTAGGCCTAAAATTCACACTGAAATAACTACACATATGTAACTTGGCATTGTGTTGAGTGTTGGAAAATTGTCAGGTTGTTCCAAAATTGTCCTTTGTGCAGTACAAACCTCAATTTAAACATGAGTACAGAATAATATTGACTATCTTTATATGACCAAACATCATCCTGTAGGAGGTAGTAAGGTGGGCTGGATGATGACTAAATACAGCAAATTGGTGTACATGAGTGAAATAAGTTGTGCTATTGTTTGTATGTATTACTAGTCTCTAGGCCTTCTATTTTCCTCTTGAACCCGATGGTCTCCTTCTCCTTCAGAGCCTCGGCTGAACAGTTGGGTCGGGGCAGCTGGGGGCCCGGCGTGGGACCAGGCCGATTACTGAAGTACCTCATCTTCAGAGCCTGGAAAAAGCACATGAAAAGGGAATCAAGGCAACAGTAAACATGTCTATGAATGATGCAGTCGTCCTTGGAGCCAATCAATAACAATTACTATCAAGCAGCAATGCTCCCTCTTAAAGGAAAATCACATCTTAAAACACAGTGCTGCTGGTTAAACAAAGCGTTCTGGTGACTTACATTGTGTTTCTGGTGCTGTTTTGATGTTTTAGGGTGAAATTCCATTTTTCCATTAAGTCTACAAAGATACCTTATTTATTTTTAGCGGTTGACACTTAAACCTGGCAGCTAATGTTTCTGTTTTAGATGGTTTAAATTTGCTTTCCTATTAACGCCACTGTAGCCGTGCTGAGAATAGCGCCCAGTGGAGACAGTGTATTTACTATTGTTAGACGTGGAAAAACAAAAATACAACATAAAACAACAAAATGGCACCAGAAATGCAATGTAAATCGTCAATTCAAGATTTAAAAATGATAATGTATTTTAGGCCGGAATTTTCCTTTAACAGTATAGGTATATTGATATGTAGCATCTAGTACTTGTAGAGTATACTGTGTAATACAGGTGCACCATGGTCCTTTTAGCCTATGATCAGGTTTGTGTTTACATTTCAAAAATGCAGAAGCCTTTGAGGGACAACATGTTGTCTCCTATGGCATGCACTGACTATCCCAGAGGAAAACCTGTAGCACAAGGACAACTGGGTACATAGTAGCTTGTTAAAAACTGTGACTTTTTCAGCTCAGGGCCAGCTGGTACCTGTGTAGCTGTGGTTCTCGTGCAGGGGTTAAAGGTGAAGAGGCCCTGCAGCAGCTCTAGCAGGTCGTCTCCAGCTGCACTGAAGATGTGCTCCAGGGGCGTGCCAGGAAACACTTTGAAGGACACATAGTCTGGTAGACTGCTCACTCCCTAAAGAGACATTTGACATGCAGAAGTACATTGGGCACAAAAGAATGCCTAAGATAAAAAGCACAGAATTACATCGAAGACAAAAAAAAAAAAAAAAAAAAAAAAA
>OMKZ01039471.1:27760-43673 GCA_900302535.1 Neoniphon sammara | reverse complement strand
TGGAAACATAAAATTGGAGGAAAAACGAAACCAGCATCCGACCATCAGCAACAGCAACAAAGCCTCAGGCAGTTACTTTTTTACTCCAAAACTCAACTCAGCCACTTCCACCAATTTACCAGCCCAGATTTTCTAGATTTTCCAATTAGAAAATACTCTCAAAATGGTTGACAGATGACTTGATCAAACACACCAGCCAAAATTTACTCGCATTTGACCGGTGTCTGGTGTTAATTTTCCACCCTGCATACTCCTCCTTCATAGGATTTCTTGAAGTCACACAACCCCATTCATGGACGAGGAGTGCGTAAAGGGAACCAGCCAGCCTTGTCGTTGAGTTTCCCCCCCGGTGAAAAGTTTCCTTTATGCCTCTCTCTGCACCAGAGGGTCCTGAGACCTGAGATAGCACCGAATCTTTCATTCATCAGCTGACTGAAGTCATTCAGGCTTGAAGGTATTGATATGCAAACAAGATGGTTCAGCCGCAGGTCTGCATAAGAGGCCTTTATCCAAAAGCCCTGGCTCCCTTCCTGGTGCATTTCTCACAATGAACCTCCTCTCAGTGGCCCGTATGAGCATCTGTCTGCATGAGACCCAAACATGGATGGATTAGACCGAACCCGGATACAGGGGTGAGCGGGTGGACGCCACCCCTTCAGATCCTTGCACCCCTAATGAAAGCAATTGGTGACCCCTGCTAAGGAGGTCAAGTATCTTCATTCAGAGGAGAGAGGAATTGCTACTTCAGTCTGCCAGCAGGGGCACAGCGTGGGTTAACTCAGACATGGACCAGCTGTCAGACAGTTTACTATCCGAAACCACAGCAAGGTCCGGTCAGTAACAACCTGCTGAGACACAAAATAAGGAGCTTCTTTAAACAGCTGCCATGTCTGATCATTAACTTGACCACTGGCCTTTTGAATTTAAGCAGTTACAGTGAATCCAACAATAAAACACTGCACTTTTATTTGCCCACATTTACATGCCCATAAAAACGTGATTACAATGCAATTAAGGCAGTAATGTGAGTGAAGCAAAGCCCATATAAACACCATCCAATTTGATCATGCTCGTAGAATAAGCAAAATAACATATATGGAGTCTCCAATTTTACACATATTATCAGAAACTAGTCAGAGCATGTATACTCCTTAATAGCTCAGGTTCAATCGGTGCACGATAATGACAATACGCATAACTTATCACATGTGCACTGTATTTTTAGAGCAGCTATCACTTTATAGAATCATATAAAAGGCTTAATTGCATGAAATATGTGGTGTAAAAACGTATCCAGAAGATCTTTTACAGGGCATGGAAATGTACCAAGGGGCAATGAGCCGTTCCTTTTGTGGAAGTAACCAATGGGACAAAAGCAGATCGCATGCAAAAGATCTACCACAGAACCACAGCTGTCATAATTACAGCACAAGAGGTAGTTTTTCAAACTTCATTCCATATATATTCAGCGCCAGCATGGGCAAAAATACTCTTCTGCACAGCTACAGCATGCTGAAACAAACGATCAGTTTCCAAAACGCAGTTACAGGTAGAACGTTTTAAGGCAGGATTAAAGAAGTAGATGTAAAATAACTGGTGTCGTATTTATTTATTTATTTATTTATTTATTTACTTGTCTATCCATCTATGTATTTTTACTCATATCAGTGGTAATAACTGCAATATTGCTGTGTAAACCAATAAGAGAGTGCTACTTTCCATTAGCAGAGCAGCCACACACCTTCCACCTTCTGTCCACATTCCCATGTAATAACATGAACATCTCCTCTCGCTCCTCAAGTGACTCGAACAACTGTCCCTGGTCTGCTGGCTCTTCTCTGCGGGGGTCAGGATCAGCCCGGAGGTCAGAGTTCAAAGTGCATTCCACTACCAGGGTCACCCACGGTCACCTAACCCTCGTGCACAGAGGGTTATTCTCAGACTGATGAGGGGAAAGTGATTAATCTGTTACAGCCGACCTGTAATGGACTCATTTACTGTGAATGATGGAGCTAAATTGCTCATTAGACTGAAAACCTTTGGTGTGACATGATTATGTATTATCCCTTATGACTGTCTGATGGGTTCTCCATTGGAGGTCGTATCATTTTAATCAACTACAAAATAATACATCAATCTGAAATGTAGATCGTTGGATCTAACAGTAACCTTAAATGAAGTGCGCTTTTAATGAAATAACCGTCTACCAGACAGATTGAACTATCTGGTAAAATCATCCTCTGTAGGTGGGGGTTTGTCCTGGTGGTCATATGATAGAGGCGGCATCTGTTGCCCTTTGACCCCAAGGCATGAGGCAGGGAGAGTCTCCCCCGCCCTGCCAGACATACCTGAGTCTGACACTTAATATCTTAACACTGAAGCCCTTTATTAACATGTAACAGGCAGTTTGTTTCTGTCCTTTAAAGTGGTAATCTGTGAGATAATTGCACCTTGTAGAGCTCAAACAGTCAAAAATTTGCATGTTAAAAACGAAACGGCTCTTTCCAAAAACAGTGACGCGGTTACCTGACAAAACAGACAGCGGTGAACGATTTCCTCGGTTGGGAACTATTTCCTGTGGAAGAACACTGACAAACTGTATCTGTCTCACCCTAAATGAGTATGAATTCGGGGCAGATAGATATGGTTTGCTGGTGCTCTTTCGCAGGAAATAGTTCCCAGTGAACCGCTTCGCACCGAGCGCCGTGGGTTATGTCAGGTATCCATGTCATTGTTTTTGGAAAGAGCTGTTACTGTCGAGTTTTTTTTTTTGGAAGCTTTTGATGGTTTGAGCTCCCCATTATGCTGGCGTGAAGGCAAACGGACTGGAGACCTCGCCAAATCATACAGAATATCTGGATAGATAGATTGCACTAGGGAAAATAGATTTTTTTTTTGTATTTTGGATGAACTGTTCCTTTAAGTCTGTCTCTGTAACAAATCATGGGCTATTTAACAATTTGGAAAAAGTGCTTTTTTCCATATTATACGACATTGTCACATACAGCACATACTCTGTCAAGTCGTGCCAGTGCTTCATTGAAGCTACAGCACGCTTATACTGACTCAAATATGCAAACCCAAGACACCAATTTTTTATGGTTGTACTATTACATCAAATGGAAACAATCTAGATGTCTCGTGCATCATTTTATACACATTTCCGTGTAATTCAAAGTGACACATCCGGTATCTTTGGAAACATCAGGATCTTGACAAGATTAAAAGTAAAGTTTTGTGGGTTTGAATAATGTTTGGCTACACGGCATGCATTTGAAGTGATGGACTCAGAGTTGAAGAGGTTTACCGATAAAACACCAACATGCGCCAAAACACGCATGTCTTTATATAAACCGTGTCAATTTTAGCCCAAGGAGGTGCCATAATATGGACAGTAGAGCTCAGTTGCTGCTAATCAACTTTCAAAGAGGCAGCTAGTTTACCTTGAATGACCGTGTTGGCGATAAACGCACAGTTAGTCAACTCAAGATCCTGACAAGACTGGGGAATCTCGCTCTTATGCTGCGAACAGAAAACTTGGTCGACTCAAGAGGGAATTGGAATCAAAGACCCGGACATCAAAAAACGTCCTCCAAACTCTCCGTCCTGCTGTTCTCTGTTTATCATGACAAGAGTTTGCCTGAATGGATGCCAAATCACAGAGGCTGTGATAGGTCTAATTTGAGGCCTCTCTCTGTAGTCTAAAATTAAGAGAAAACACTCGGTTCTGGCTGCGAGAGCCGCATTCCTCCAGTGAAGCGGAGAGGATTTGCACCCATGTTTCCTCTCTAATTAGCAGATCAAGGGAAGAACACAGACATGTACAATGCATTAATTACAAATCACAGGGAATAAACCCAAGTTCCTGTTACTTTCTGGTATATCACCGGTATTTTCCATTTGAAAGGCCTCCTGATGACAGTTTGCTTAATGAATAGGCTCTCTCATTGATTCCACCATATGTTCTGCAGAGCCAGTTCAGTGAGGTTTCATACTGTTTCTGATCCAAGATGTTTGGTGGTTCCCTCATTTAAGGTTTCGGGGGAGGAAGCACCGAAGGAGCAGAGAGAGAGAGAAAAAAGGGGGGGAAATTGGCCGGATGAGCACATTAAAGAGCTGGATTTGCTTTGTTAATGATGATAGGGAACAGGTTATCCTTTAATAACACGAGAACAGAAGTTGAGTGAGGAAAAGAGGAGGAAAAGCACAGACGACAAATTGCCCTCAGGGAGGGTCATTAACACTTAATGAAGCTGGCCCCACAGTGGATATCTATGGACGACCTTTGACCCTCAGAGTGCATGTCGATGAGCTGCTGTTCAATTGGCCAAACTCCCAAACCAGGCAAATGCTTAGAGACAGGCACGTTAGCCTACTGGGGATATGCAATTATGGAAGTTAATGAACTATGAAAATAATATAAAATAATAAATAAATGAGAAGAATAAAATGAAACATGCCATGACATCTGACAATGTCTCTCCTTCTAAAACTAAATAAATATAGTAATACAACCCCCAATAATGTGTATTTAGCGTCTCTCATTTAATACATCAGATATTAATACAGTATCAAAAAAAAAAAAAAAATTGACACGATCAGCTAGGTCAAGACTATCAGGATAAAAAAAAAAAACTAAAGCCTTTAAAATTGATTGATTGTCATTGATATTTCATTTTAGTTGATTTTATTGTTAAGCATTTTGTTTCTTTTCAAAACAGTGTAAATTAAAAGGAACAAAAGAAACATTTCACTAAAAATAAAAAGGTAAAACAAGAACCTCCGCTCCCTGTAGTTTTCTTTCCCATAGTTCACTTCCCTGTAGTTTACTTGTTTGTATTTACTGTCTTGCAGCGTTAATTAGCCTGTTCTGCTTGTGTGTAACTGTGAGAAAGACCGTGCATTACACAGCTGTTTTCTGCAAGCTTTACATTCATGCTGTGCTCTGCAGCCTGTACTCAGCCTGGCCACACAAGTTCAGTTCACACAGACCAGAGGAGACACTGCACATGCATCCAGCTGGCAAAAAAGAAAGAAAGAAAGAGAGAATTTTTCAAACAATTTTAATGTCTTTTTCCTTGGAGTTTGAGTTTCTATGGGTAGCACTATTTTCCTTGCTCATGTACCCACTTCCATTTATTACATGCAACCTGTTCTTGATGCTTTCAAGAAAGACATACAATTTGCAATTTAAAACACCAAATTTGTTTTATATCAGTTGTTAACCGAGAGTACCAAAACAGCTATTTATTTATGTGAAAATACAGACTCTTCCTTTAACTCAGATATAAATGCATGCATGGTCAAGTAGTAAAGGCACACTACACCACACACACACACACACACATACACCTCTATTCACCTTTCCCAACCCCTGATTCTGCACCTCCCTCCCTCCTGTCCTCCTCTGCTCTGCACCAAAAGGTAAATTAGATGCTGCTCCACACAGCAGATGTCTGGGGAGGCGGGTCTCCTCCTGAGTGCTGCACCGCTCCTCTCTGCAGACTCGCTGTGACTCGGTCAGATGGAGTTTTCTCTGGTTCCCGCTGAGGAGGAGGAGGAGGAGAAATGAAGTCTTAGGGGACGCGATCATCTTTCAGCTGCTCAGGTTCATCTGAAGGGGATGATACAGAGACAAAGGAAAACTCTTGATGATATTCAAGAAAAAAAAGAACAAAGATCTGCCTTTCTGTTATAGTCAGATATAAGCATGACTGCCGTTCCTGTTGCTGCAGTCATTTGAATTCTTCCCATTTAAGGAGACAAGTGTTCTCTGCGTTTCCTCATGTTGTCAAGCAAATTGTGAGGAAATGCAACCAGCTTCTTAGAGCTAGAAATGACTGATATTGCAGATTAAAGTTCAGATCTATTCATGAGCTTGGAAATATTTGTCTTTAAAGGTGCACTATGCAGTTTTGAGAGAGCTAACTGTTTACAGAACCTGCTATAATGTAATTCTTTGAAGTAGTTTATCTCATTATATCATAAATGCAAAGAAAAATCACTTTGAAGCTGTAAATCAAACACAAGCCTTGTAGGAGCTTCTTTGAACAGTAAATATATCTGTAAACAAAATTTCTGGCCAAGCAATTTTAAACAACAACAGTAATATGGGAACTTTTCAGTTTCCTAGGGACCCAGTTTTTCCCTGAGCATAGATTAATGTAATATATATTTTCATAAACCATAGAATTTTTTGAGATGAAAACATATATCCCAAAGCTGCATACTGCACCTTTAATATTATTATTAATATTTTAAATGTTGGATATCGTCCAGTTTTATCATCCAATGCCAATATGATGGAGGTTCTTCCTTGGTCACAACTACATTTATTTTTTTATTTATTTATTCACCTAGTTAGTTAGCTTGTTCTTTTATTATTATCATTATTATTAATATTTTGTTTACTTTTTTGTTGAGTGACTTAAAGGTACACTATGTAAAATGGCAATGGGTGACTGAAGTGAGAATGTTTAGACTCAACTGACAAAAAACATGGAATCACTAAGCTGGGCCAGAACCATGTAGACTCAACCATCATATTACGTGCTTATTCCACATTTTTTTGTGGTTGAGTCTTCACGGTACTAACTTCAACTGACCCTGTGCCATTTTTTCAGAGTGTACCTTTAAGTATAAATATCTGTGCGGCCACAAGCTTTCAGTATCGACCATCAAACCCGACTCCAGACATTTTCTGCTGACTCATGGTGCTCTCATTGAACATCAGCAGCTAAGTCTAAGCAAACGTTATCCTTTGGTATGAGGAAGGATCATCAGACTGTATTATCTCCAGTGATTACCGGGGCAGATGGGAGACAATGTCCTCTTCCTGTGTACTGGTGGGAGCCAGGCTGCACTTAATTCCCACATTGGAGTCCAAGATGGGAACAATATCACATCTCAGCCCTCGGGGGCCTGACAGAGGACCAGATCACCTCCCCGAGTCTCATTATTTAATATCAGAGCGCTTTGCTGAGAGGCTGCGAGGAGGTCAGAGATTTATGGTCAGTGTTCAATAAGAGGCATGTCACACACACACATGAAAACATGAACACACACACAGGCGAGGACACAAAGTTTTGCAGCCAACTAGGAGGGAGCGTGAGGAAAAGGAAAGCGAGAGAAAGATCGATGCAGATTCAGAGAGGACAGAAGGGTAAAAAAAAAAACGTGATGGAGAAAGACAGGAAGAGTATGAAAATGAGACGGCAAGAGGAGATTAGACGAGGATGGAGAGAACGGGAATGAGTCCAGCGTTCAGGCCAAGAGAGAAATGAGATGAAAGAAGTCCCAAGAAAAACAGAAATAGTGAGCCACACGCTTTTCATCTTTCTTTTCCCCTTGCCTTCATGATAGGAAACACCAAAACTGGGACAGAGATAGCAGATCGGCCACTGTAACTGCTAACAGATGTGACTACCCTTCATAATGCGCATCATCAATAAAAGTGATATGATATGAAATCTTTGACAGTATAATCATAATTATTGCTCCTCCACTCCAACACATCGCTTCGTTTTCCAACCATGATCGCCATATGCTGGAGTTTTGATATCCATGTCACTCTGTGGCAGACGCTCGGACATCAAATTGAAATCCTATGGTTTGGGGGATAAAACAAACCAGATATTTACAAAAAGAAAAATACATATCTATCTATTATTGCTGCCATTAATCCCAATCACTTTAAATACCAGTCAGCAGATGCTGAAGGTCAGAAAAACAAACATTACCACGGATATCACCATTTTCTAAATCACATTAAAATGCTGCTCTGTTATCACTGATATGCTTCATAGTCAACTCAAGCAATGTCAAATATCAGTAGTCCTACTGCACTAGCTAGAAATCTGGTTTTGTTTTCATAATGCTTTTTAAAAAGGGTAAGGCTCAATATTTAAGTCACACGGCCATGGAAGTTTTACACTGAACTTAAATTGATATTCTTTAAGATAAATTATACATCTAAAAGTTTAATCTGTCCCAGAAGTAAATGCTAGACTTCACATATTGGACACAAAAAGACTGTGGTTCATATCAGGCTAGACCAATACACCAGGCTGATATTGGCCTTTTAATAAAAAACTGATAACAGCCTGTCATTGTCAACCCAATATGATAGAGATGGCGATATGATTTTACTCAACATCTTCAGGGATGGAGGTTCATAAAATTTGTAATAAAACCGGCTGCACCCAGCCTCAAGGAGCTGTTAAACCACCTAAAAGAATTTAATTAGTCTGGGTTTCCCTGAAAAAAAAAATTCCATCTTGAGAAGTAATTTAGTCACATATTAGGTCTTAAAATCTTGTTTTTCTTGAAATAAGTGAGTGGGATGAGATAATTCTTGTTTCCAATACAGTTTCACTTCCTTCAAGAGAATTCTGGAAACAAGTTGATTAGCATTGGAAACAAGTGGGATTACCTCAGCTCACTGGCGGATTTTTTTTTAACTTGTTTGAAGAAAAAAACAAGACGAGACCAAATGTCTTGATAAGATAGAGATGGTTTGCAGTGATCAGTGGGGAGTTTTAGTGCACCAAGATGATCTAAAATCTGTAAACTCTGCAGTAAACACTAAATACCTCTATTTTTTCAATCCTGAACATCTTCAACAACAGTTTATCCAAAAATACTGAATATCGTCCATCCAAAAATATCAGTTTCAGCCTCGAAACCAACTCCATGCACCCTGCACAGGCAGCTGTAGCAAACGCCATATGCTGCGTGCAGGCCTCCGTCTGCAGCAGAGACACTTCACACTCCCAGGGATTGATGGGCAGCGTGGACGGCCATAATCCTCCCCTCCATCTGACAGACTGACACTAAGACACAGGTAATAGAGCACATCGTAACCAGCACATGAACAGCCTCAGCAGGCATGATCAATACACAGCTAAAAGAACAGGTAATATGATATTGATGGACTCACAGTGGAAGGGACAAAGAGGCAGATGAATGCATGCCTGCATGTGTTTGTATGTGTGTGTTGTGTGTGTGTGTGTGTGTGTATCTGCCTTTGCAACTGCCCATTCATGCATGTGAGTTAATGCATCTTTTTACAACACAAATGCATCTTAACCTAACATGACGTGCCATTGCATTTGTAAAAGCCACTTGCCTGGCTACAGTTCATCTGTGTTGATCAATCTGACGCACTGTTGTAGTCATGGGGCCTAAAGGAAATCAATGACTCTGAGACTATGTTGTTAATATCAGGACTTCATTGGCACTTATTTGTAAATGGGTCTCCACGGATATATAAGGGGTACGAATATTGTTGCAGTTTGTTGTTAAAGTATTAAAAAAGAGCGGGGAAATTTCCCAAATGATCATTGAAACCTAAATTGGTTTCCCAGTCCTTAACAGGAGGAACAAATGCCTAATTTTTTCCATTCCATCACAATATCCTGCAGATAAATAAGCCATCAGCGACTTCCCTTGTAAATTCTCAGTGTCATTATAGCATTACAACATTGTGTTACTAGTCTAGTTTTCATTTTGACCAAACCAGCTGACAAGACCAAGCAACGCTGAGTCCTGTTTGATTCAAAGTCCATTAGGGTAACAAAAAAAAAAAAAAAACTCTCTAGATGTAATTATTCTACACACAGTTATGCGAGTCAAAGGCCAGAGTGAAATACCAGAAGCCCATCTGTGGTCGTCCAAAATATAACGTCATTGACAGTGAAGAGGAAAGTGGCTCAAAGGTCAAATTAAAAGTCCCAAAGAGAGAGAGAGTGAAATTAGCCTAGGTAGTGTCTTGTAATCCAAAATATACATCCATTTCAAAGGCAGACGACCTAACGTCACCCCTTACACAGCAAAATGGGCAAAAGGAGAAAGTGGTGAAATTGTCAAAATAAGTTGACGCGCAGACACACAGCTGCCAAATAATGCTGCGGGCCCTCACAGACTTAATCGTGGGCGGTGACTGAGATGGACCGCAGACGTAGAGGTCGACATCAGGGGACCAAATATAACATAACAGACAGTGCACTTGTCCTGATGGAGCCATTAGGATTCCCTCCATGCTGTAGGTCTGAACTAACCTGTCGGCCCCTGTGCTGGCAGCTGATTTAGGGGCAGACATGTCACCGCATACAGAGCCAAGGGTTACAGTCTATCCTGCCCACCCAGGAAGCACCGACACCCAACATGCTGCTCCTATCTTCATCCGCTCTTCAAATTCTCTTAATAGAGCTTGATTGAGTTTTAACAACTGCATTGGCGGGAGGAAATTGTGTCGCTACTGCCGCTGAGGGGAGCCGCACTGAGACCTGAAATCCAAGGTGGTCTTGTTGCGGGGTGGAGACCTCCAGGAGAGCTGAAATGTCAGGGTGAGGCTCCCTGTGAGTGGTAAAGACGACAACAGTAACACAAACAGCCCCAATGAGTTTGTACCCTGGTTTGAACTTTAAAGGCACAATGAAAAAAAAAATCAACCTGTTAGCTTATTTCCCATGTCAGAATATTCATTTAACAATAAAAGCCAATGCATTTTTTTTAGGGGGGTTGTATTTTTATATCAGAATCCTAATACCTCTATATCAGTGTGTCTTCAATGATGACAAAAATTTCAACTAATGAAAACATCATATTTTTGAACAATCATGCCCTTTCATCCCATCAAATAAAATCTTTGCCTTTCTCTCCCTACCTGATCTCCCATTGGTTTACACTTTTGAAAGGTGTCTCTGCCACAACTTCCTGTTTCAACAGGAAATACATCAAATCAAGGAAGATAAACGCTCTCAAAATGCCGTTTCATTGACGTGTGTCTGCTTCATTCATTTGAAAATCATTTAAAAGTGGTGACCCATTTTTTCATTATTATTATTATCATAATTTTGTGTCTATCTTTGGTGCTCGTTCCTGTTATGTTTCTGCACTGCACTTCCTTGAAATCACCTGTCAATCAAACTGTCATCCTGGAATTTCTATTAATGGAGTTTGAGTTTCTCTAGGTGGCGCTCTTTTCTTTGTCCATCGTTGACTATCGCTGCTCATGCTTCATCCCCAGCTCTTCCTCTGCTAATTTCGAAACAAACCGCCACAGCTGGAAAGATAGAACGCATCACTTTCTATGTGCCAAAGGATCTTTTTTTCCCCTAAGTAACCTAAGTGAATCCGAGTGTTTAGTGGAGCTGACATAAAAGCTTTCATGCACGTCGTTGAGTTGAATCACTATTACGTCATGTAAGTTGTCGATTGAGAGACAGATATAAAAATGAAAACATTGTGCGTTATTACTTTAAGTCACTAACTCAATCAATCAGCCTGTCAGTAAGTCAATCAGGCAGCAAAGGACTGTTTTTGTGCCCCTTTTTTCCAGCAAATAACTTCCATATTTGCTTTTTTAGCCTCTAGTTATATATATATTGGTATAGCTCTGCATCTTTTGTTCTTCTCTCTCGGCTCGGGCTTCAGTGTTTAACCTCCAGAGACTCCCTGCGCTCCCATTTATTCACTCATTTAGGGGAGCAGAAAAATTCCCTGCTTCCATTTTAATCAAGGTTCAGCTTCAGCATCTTTCGTCAAACTGCTGCTGACGTTCCATTACCTCTGGCGGGGTTTGGCTCTGCGATGCCGACAGACTCATTCCCTCTCTGTGTGTTCTTCCTCCTCCACCACAGTATGGATCCCCAAGAGCCTGACTGGTCATTACTGGGAAGCCTGGCTCTTCCCAGTCGCATTCCCTCTCTCTGTCATTCCTCCCAGTCTCTGCCGGTCTGGAATGGCTGCCGAGGCCGCACTAATGCACTGCAGTACATGATGGCCTGGCTGGGATAGGGCCATAATTCGTTCCATTCCTTTTTATTAAACCCATAGCCACACTGTTATTAGTGCTTGGTGAAGAGGGTTGCTCTGTAACAGCGTGATGTCTTCCATATGTGATGTTACTACCATCCCAGCGAGAGAGAGAGAGAAGAGAGAGAGAGAGAGAGAGAGAACTGCGAGAGACAGATGAGACAGAGCTTTTTCCTCTAATAGCAGCGTTGGGTTTGAAAAAGGCCTAAGTGACGTTGAATAGGATATGGCCTCATAGCGGCATGGTAAGCTCTTAGAAGAGTCTAATGCATCAATGTGGGACTTCCATGCAAGACCAGAGCATTTCTCATTCTAATTCTGACCATTTCGGCAGCGCAGCAATCGTAGAAACCCCCTTTAAATGCATTTATTCTGTGTCTATCTTGCAGCACAACTCCATATCGTACAGTAGAATTGAGATGGTACACTGTAACGCAAAACTACAGCGTCTCTCGAGCATCTAGTTTCCATGTCATTCCATGTCGGATCTGGTGGCTTAAAAGAAATCTCTTTTCCAAGCAGTCACTCCTGGGAATGCAGTACAAGTGCAGCAGCAGTTCATCAAGCTCGCAGTAAAAGAAGAAGAAGAAAAAAAGCAGGGGTTTGACAGTGACATCTGTATGTCTTCCCTTCTCTTTGGCAGAAATCATGTTCTATTTTGAACGCTTGTTATATTTCATGCTATTTCAGCACGCAAAACCTGCGTCTGGCAACCCTCTGATGGGTCAGTGGATAATCTCAAAAATACAGATCAGCTCCAAGCGTGCTGTGATGTCTGCTGTAGATTAATGGGCTGTGTGACTGGTGTGATACATCAACCTGAGCTACAGAGAAACCTAATGACACTCCTCCATAACCTCTGAGGAGCAGCATATATCGTGTGTGGCGCTGACAGCACAGATCTCTTGTAAATGGGCAGAAATAACCAGAGTGTCTCGGTTCATGTTTGAGGCACAAAATGCTGCAGAAGTTAAACTATCAGTGGCTTCAGTTGCATCATGTAGGCTACATTTAACTCCTTGGTGAATTGATCATTGTTATGATAATATATTAAAAACATAAAACCTCTGCATACTTTTGCACTAATCAAGGCATTCATTCCTAATGTCAGGTATTTTTTACATTGTTGACTTTGTCTTGTCTTGCCATGGTGTGTTTCATGTTCCGTGTTTAAAAACCCTGACTGTGAACCAGATGTCTCTTGTAGGACAATAAGATTCTGAATTAAACTGTACTGAACTAGATCAAATTGGATTGAACTAAATTAAACTAAGCTAAGCTAAGATAAACCAAATAAAACTAAATAATGTTAAAAACAAACTGAATTGAACCTAATCAAAATGAATTACTTAATTAAATTAAACTAAACTAAGGTAAACTAAGCTAAGCTAAGCAATGCTTTGCTAAGCTAAACTGGACTGCATTGAACTATACTAAATTAAATTAAGCCAAGCTAAGCTAAGCTAAACCAAACAAAGCTAAACTAATTGAATTGAATTGAAGTGAACTGATTTGGTTTAAACTGAACTGAATCAACCTTAACTAAAATAAGCGAAGCTAAAGTGAACTTAACTGGATTAAATGAAATTGAATAGATTTGATTAATCTGGAAAATAAAAAAAGATTTTGGAAAAAAAAAGAAAAAACATTGGAATTCTTTATTCACTATTTCAAAAGTACAGAAAAAAATCAAAGGGAAAAACAAAGTGAGTATAAAACAGAGGCACTCCAGTAACCACACAGTGAACTTAAAAAAGAAGATGCACATAAACACAGAACAGGGTAATTCATGTTTTGTGTTATGTGTTTACTACAAGGAGTAAATCAGATTCCTGCAGGGCTCTTCTTCTTCTTCTTCTTCTGGGCACTTCTGACCGTAACGGCAGTAAATTAGTGCACAAAAAAAGCCTACCGCAGAATGTGTTTATCCCAGTTTCAGTTTCAGTTTGTTTCAAAAACACACGCGAATCATCTCCAGAGCTAACTGCTATACTCTTTTGGGAACAAAATCCTATGAGTATTATTTTCAAACCAGCAACAAGACCTGATGCCATTGTTTTTCAGATGGCACATATGGTACTCTTCTAACTTTACATGCTGTTATACATAATACAAAAGCAGTATAAGTATGGGTTTATGTTGAGGCCACGAAGTTCATACTTCATTTTACACTGAACATCAATCTCAAATACCATACCATGTAAAATCAGCACATAAACAAAGCATTACTGAAATAATTTAGCCATCAGTGCATGAATGACACTATTGTTATATAGCGTGAAACTGTGTCTTGCTTCGCTCTTTTTATTTTTTATTTTCAGGGGCGATGCTCCAGAATATAATGAATTCATTGTTCAGTGAAACACATGCAGCAGAAATGAAAGCTTCTGTTTCATATATCACTCAGCAATAATTGAACAAATGTGTTTCCCCTCTTATTTGGAGGAAAAAAAACTTCAAAGACCTCTCTTTTTTTTTAATTTAGAAGAGAGAAAAAAAAAGAAATTTGGGGTCAAATTTAGAGCGAGATATTTCTGTCTGGGCTTGTCAGGGGAGAGCAACCTAAACATTCGACGCTGTGAAGACATTTCTGATAGGCCGGGACAGCAGGACGGGCTTTGATGTCGGTGAAATACAGCTCTGGATCTTTCCACAGTTAAGATGACGAATGGATGAAAATTTCTCTGGGTAACGTTAAACTGACAGTGGCAGTATATCAGGCTGGATTTTTTGTAGGAGTGGATAAAAAGTTAGAACTTGGTGATGTAAATGTTGCCTGACTCAACAATAAAAGCGACACACACACACACACACACACACACACACACATGCATGCACATATGTTTAAACATGCACACGTATACACACATGCATAGGATTGCCGCAAATCACACAATAAGTACACACACACACAAACTCACAGAATCAGATTTAAGATGAGTAAAACAATACTCTACTGTTGCTCATACTAAAATATCTCGTACTAAACAACTTGGGATATCACACTGTCATTACAATAGAAAGGCTGAAATTTCAGCATTGATTGTAGGGCTGCAACTGTGCAGACTTTTCCAAATTCAGATCAGAAAGTAATGTGATATGATATGGTGATGCGGAGTGCTCTAAGGTTAGTCAGTGAGTGTGTGTGTGTGTGTGTGTGTGTTTGCGGCGGGGAGGGCGGTTATAATTGTAAAACAGGCCGTTATACATGTGAACTAAATTTAATAAAAAGCTTTCCCTTCTTTTCAAATCCTGCGGCTTCCTTTCTGCTGCAGCAGGTTTGTTTATCGTCTTCTTGCATCCAATATAAAGTTATTTATTGCTCGCATTATAAGAGCTCCTCATGCCTGATAAATATTCTATGGTTTTAAACGCAGGGCCCAGGGATCACCAGAGGTCCTTAAGGGGCTCCAAGGGGGTCCTCAGCAAAGTTTGTCACTGTACAGCGGTCCAGTTTCTGAAGCTTAAGGAAAGCCACATAATTTGTACTTTCTAATGGGTGTGGTTTAAAATGTAGTTAAGTAATTCAGTAAAAATACATTTAAGGAAAAGTAAAATGACTGACTAGTACAGGAAAAAAGCTGCTTAGTTACAGTAACATGAGTAAATGTAATCACTTCCACCTTTGCTGATAGTAACATGTTAGCATTATCACTTATTTTGCTAAATTGGTCTTGTTGGCTTGTTAGCTAGCTAAAAACATGCTGTCTGTTCAGGTTAGCTCAGCTGCCTCTTTTAAAGGTAAAACTATGCTTTGGAGCAGTGACTATTACAGTTTGTGTTGCAGTAGCCTGAATTTGGAAACAAATCTATCAGACTATTCATTTGCATTTATAACATCACTGACCTGCACAACAAAACGATCTTGTTCAGGCATCTAACCTGTTTCTCCAGCAGAGCACAGCTGTGGCTGCTGGCAGGTTTGTGACAAAACTGTAAAGCCTCTGTACCCGAACAGTCCAACACAGGCCTAATGAATTTTTCTGCCATTCACCATACAGACTTTGGGTGTGTGCGTGTGTGTGTGTGTGTGTGTGTGTGTGTGTGTGTGTGTGTGTGTGTGTGTGTGTGTGTGTGTGTGATTACAGCGAGAAGA
>OMKZ01039471.1:15266-27740 GCA_900302535.1 Neoniphon sammara | reverse complement strand
GGAAAGATGCCATTATAGAGCAAGTCTGACAGTATGGGAAGACAGAAAACATGCCTGGCTGGGGTGTGTAGGTTGTAGTACCTGTTTTGTGTAGACACTGACATAAAAAAAAAATTTCCTCAATTACAGTCAACACAGCATTCATTCTCCTTTCAATGGCTGAAGGGCAATGGTCAAAAGACAACAACTTACATTTTTTAAGTCGTATTTCAGGTGGGACACATGTCACTTTGAGTTTCCCCCTTTTTTTATTATTTTTTTTCTTAAATTGCATACGTTTTCTGCCTAATTTTAGTCTAAAATAACCTTAACCTGCAAATTAAGAAAAACAATCTCTAAACCAATAACATATGCATGAAATGGCAGTTGTGGCAACAACAATATGCCTCCTATTACCTCAATGTTGTGGTAAGATTGATGGGAAGAATGCCTGACATCATGCGTGGTAATACCCATGATTTCTTTATCCGTGCCGGTTTTCAACAGCACATTATTAACATCATTTAAGGTTTCCTCCGCAGTCCTGCTCCCATCCCGCTGGACACGGGGGACGAAGAGACAGAGAGCATTGTTCTCGCAAAGAGCCCAGCTGGATTCAATGGCTGCGAGCGGAGCCAGTGCTGCAGCGGCGAGCGAGTCAGTCACACAGGTGGCAGGGAAATTACAGCGTACACATACTTCTACTTTGGACGCCTTCCACTTGTGGAAGTCTATAAAGACCATGCAGGCTGCTGCCAACGACTGCGAAAGCTATAGCTCAATGTTGAAGCTCGGTCCATGCCAAGACATCGCTCACTGCTCGTGGAGGGCAATATGTTTTAATGATCTGATGCAGTAAAAATGGTTCTGATTGGTTCCATTAGATCCTTATAGAATATCACCTTTAAGAGTTGTTAAACCAATGAGTTTTATTCGTAACAATAGGGCCTTTGTCTCTGTGTGTGCATGTGTGAGTGTGTGTGTGTGTGTGTTTCACCAGCACCTATGTAAAATACTGCAGCTTGTCTCCATGCTGCTTCCTGAATGGCAAAATAGAGCACTGTACATCACTGCCTCGTCATCACATCTTAAAAATCGCAGTATATTTTTTTCCTTTTGTTTTAAACACGCCATGTACGCAGCATGAACACAAATTCTTACTCTTCTCGATTGCAAATGATCAAAATCAACCTTTATATCAAATCCAGCTCCAAATGCAAGTCTGTTCAGCTCTGATGTTAACAAAATACGCACATTCAAAAAAATCTGTAGCTCCTGCCAGTGCCTGTACCGTATAAAAGACTGGACTTGGCTCTGTGTTGCTGCTGCTCTGATCCTGGACGAAGCCCCTGAACAGTCACTGGTGTCTTCACTTCCTCTTTTATCCTTATGTTTTATAGAGGCTTTGCAAACCTCCTCATTACCATGTCTGGTGCCATCATGGAGGTCCAGTGGAGAGTTGGGAGTATGCAAATAATGAGTAAATATGACCGAGCTGGGAAGATGTCATCCTGGCAAGAAAAAGGAGAAGTACCTGCTAAAGGCTGGGTTGTGGGTGTAGATCCATTCAGTAATGTTCAGTGACTAAAAAAACAGTGTAGCTTCTGCACACGAGGAAGACGGTAATGTTCGAGGTAAAAGTTAGCTTCTGTTTCAGTGGATTTCCAAATTTAGGGCATTTTAACAGAGGAAACACACTTGTCTTTAACCCTAGTTTTCACGCCAAAACACTTTTGAGTTATTGCTTGAGACGAATCAGTTCAGTTAACCAGAACAAAAGGCTGTGTTTTGGCTTGGCTAGAAGGCTAATTTGGCAACTGATCAATAATAAGATGCGAGTCCTATTGCCACAACCAACAGTAGCTTCTACTAGATTGGTTAGCTAGTGCACAAATTAGATGAGATTACAACAGGAAAGCTGATCAGATATTATTGTTAGCTAGCTTAAACTGACATAATTTAAACACATAATTGATCAGACGTATCAGTAGAAAAATGGTCAGTTCCCAGTCAAGGACAGCACAGAAAGTAACTATGACTACTGACCCAAGTCTTACACTTAGGAACACAATTAGCTGCTCACAGCAACATAACCACTGTTTCCCAAGAGCTGAACACTTCCAATATGGCTGCCAGAGGGTGTGGCACATCACCTGAAAGCTCTCTGTTGTTCCAGTATCACATCATCAGCAACCATTACAATCAATGGCATATATTTTGCCTCATTTTACACTGCAAATTTGAGAAATGGTATTCATTCTGGACAAACTGTACCTGGTATCACTATGACAGTGAACATCGTAGTGCATCATAACTGACATGTAGCACAAACAATACAGATGCATGCACTCACTTGCATGCATCACACAAAACAACGCACAAGCAAACACACACGCACACACAGATGATTGATTATTAGCTTAGCAGTGGTCGGACCCCTGCAGGCCTCCAGGGAGCCGACCTCAGGCAGAGAGGCCACCCAATCACAGCACATTCCTCCACTGACTCTGTTTGCTGCCCCGAGGCCTCTGATACTTCCTGCTTGACTTTGAATAAAGTCATGTCATCAAACTGATAAACAAGGCTTTACTGCCACTGCCAAACACAGAAATTCCAAGGGGCATTAAAATCACCTCAAAGGAAGAATGTGTGGATAGAAACAAATTAATACTGGATCAAATTTTGATTGATGATTGATTAACAGAGGCTAGGAATTCATTATGAATAAATCATTGAACCAAAAGTAAGTTTCACTTGATTTATCTGATGTTGCTTTACTGCACGGTGATTAATGGACTCACAAACTGTAGTCTGAAAAACCTAATGACATTAGAATTTGAGATTTTTTTTTTTCATTTGAATAGCGAGCTACTGGGCGTAAATAACAAATCGATTCCTCCGTGTAGCTAAATGTTTAATCTGTGTAATCACTCCTGTTTTACATTGCACAACATTATACAAAGCCTCATCGATATATTGATGAAACATTACACACATCTGGCTGTCTGATGAGGAATAATCTCTCCATGTTATTGAGTCAAAGGTATCCGCTGAGTGGAGAGCATTTGAAATGTTGGCTACCCCACTGTTTTTATTATAGAGTTAAAACCATAGACTTTATAAAAAAAAGGTTAAAACACATTGACCGTAGAATCACATCAACAGAAATATTATTGCATGAACATCAACATTAGTCACAGGGATGAGATCCGATCCAAACGCCCAACCACAAGGATTAGTCACTGTATAATAGGAACCAGGCTGACTGAGGCTGAATGAAGGTTTCCAGCTACACCTTTTGATTCCTGCTCAGGTGTGTAAGACAGTGTCACATGTCAACTACAGCTTTGAGCTATCAAAACATCTCAGAGCATCTGGCGGAGCGGGGAAACTGTCAGATTTGTTTCAGCAGCCGTCTGGGAACAAATCCCTGCAGTGTATGATGAGTCGGATGGATTATCAAGACAGTATCAAAGTCTGAGCTGCAGTCTGGTGTGTGTGTGTGTGTGTGTGTGTGTGTGTAACCCACAGTCTCTTGTCTAGGGTTCCAGTTTGGCGTTTTTGCTCAGTCCCATTTCATCCTACACTTTTGCTCTGCTAGATGTCCACTGTGTTGAATGTGTGTTAAAATTGTACATTTCATGCAAGGCAACATCATGTAATATGTACAAAAACACAGGGTGACCACAGAGATAGGTCTCGTTTTTATTACATCCTAGTTTAAAAAAGATGTCCATGCTGTAAAGATGTTAACTGATCTCAGAAAGAGGTAATAAAAACTTTCCGAGAACAAAGTTGGAAGGAGATGGTAAATACTGTGATGGCTTTTGAATAACCGAGGGATTGGAGGAGGAAAAGAAATAGAGGTTTAGCCAAGTTCTCCAATTCAAAATGAGGGTCAAATTCAACAAAGTAAATTTGAAAATGTCTAGTTTATATTTTAACAGTATATTTATTAAAGTGAAAGTTTTGTGGAGGAAAAATATTTTCTTTTAGTAAAAGTAAAGTAAAAGTAAAAGTAAAAGTAGATAAAGATGGATGGATGTATAGATAGATAGATAGATAGATAGATAGATAGATAGATAGATAGATAGATAGATAACCCTTCCCTTACTCAAACTCGTTGACAATGTTCATTTTCGAACCTTTTCAGAAAATTGTTGTTGGGATTAACATCTATCAAAGCTCAGCAAAAAGTGCAAATATAACACACAATCCCTTAGCTCTTGATTCGTTCCTCTAAGATTACTCCGCCCGTAATTTTGATGTTTCCGACAACACGCGAACGCACCAATGAGCGCCTCAACGGCTGTCGCGTGAAACAGATGAACCGCGAAAAAATAAACTGGAAGAAAGCATCCCGAGTGAAAAGTCACAGGTAAAATAAAGGCGAAAAGTATAGTAGAGTATGATATTTAACTTGAACTTTTCTCAACACATAACTAAGCAACACTTAACTATCCCTTTGTCTATAATGTAATAAAAATCCCACAGCAAAACAGAAGAAATCACTCACCTGGTGACGGCAGTTTGAGGTGTGATGACAGGAGACAATTTAGCTAGCCTGAGTTTAATCATTAACCAACCATAACTGTTATCAGATAATTAGTTTCAATGGCTACAGTTTATCTATCAAACATTAATTGTATTTTTTGTATTTGTTTATCCGCTGCTTATAGAGTCTCAGACTTGAATTGATTCAGAGTCAGTTTGTGATTAAATAGCATGGCTGCTGAGAGCTTTGTTGCCATCTCTGACCTTCACCCCAACTTCTCACACCCGGTGAGTTCAGATAATATTCATTTCATAAACCATCCATTTAATTTCATTTTCATCTCACAATAGGCCTTCAAATAAAACAACAGTGTCTGAAAACCTTTTTTCAGTTTAGTTATATGTTACTCTGATGTAAAACAAATTTCAGGCTTTCATTTTTTTTTTTTTTTTTTTTGGCATTTGTTTTGTAAACTATTCAAGTCTATTTAATTGGTTGCTGTTACTGTTTTCCTTTCTCTTTCAGAGGGTGGCTGGTGTCATCATCGGAAAAACTGATGTCAGGAGCTTCCCTGACAGAAAAAGTTAGTTTCATTCACTTATTTCATTGTAGCGCACCTAGACCACACTTTTTTCCTGAAAAAATATTGAAACCAGTATTACCGCACAGTGTCCTGTACACTACCTCCCTCTCCTGGCAAGAAGACAAAATACAACCCTATCTCTCTCCCTTTTCCTTAGTTATCTTCCACAGAAGTAGAGGCACAAAGTGAGGAGACAAGCTTTAGCCAGCCACAAGTTAAACTTAAATATCTGCATTTCAGATATTGGTTATGACAGGTTCACCTTCGGCTTCACAATCAAGGACTCACCAGACTACTTCATCAATGTGTCAGCCTGGGGAAATGATGCATACATCAACGGACTCTCCGGCAGCTTCAGTATTGGAGATATTGGTGAGTACTCAGTCTCTTTCAGGGTTCCTGTGGGCCTTGAAAGTCCTTGAAAAAGTTTGTGGATTTGAGAAAATTAATCTGCTGCTGTATTAAAACAAATCTCCATCACAGGGTTTTCCTTAGGTTGTGAAGTATAGACCCTTGATAAAAAGTGGTCCAGAGACATACTAATGAGACATACTGTTTTATATATATTTTAATTTTAAAAACCTTTGTAAACTTGTAAAATTAAAGATCTCACCATTTCTTGACAAGGTCACCAGGCCTCTATGGTGTCTAACTTTGACCAGTGTCATGTCTTACCCTAAAACAATTTTAAGTCCTCGAATTTCACCAAACAAGACCTTGAAAAACATAGAAAAGTCACTGACTTTGATATCCAAGTGGGTGTGGAACCCTTGCCTTCTGTTTTGAAAACCAAGTTAAGTTTAAATCAGTGTCTTGTTTCGATGAAGTGGCATTTGGTGATGTATGTTTTGACTTGTACACAACCTTGTATCTCATTGTCTTTTTCTCAGTCATCATTGACAATGCTTTAGTTGTGTCTAAAGATCCGGAGAGGGACGACAGGTTCTGCCCTGCAACACCAAGGTAATAAGCACCTCTAATAAAGGTAGTTTTCGACTTTATTGTTTGAGTAGTCAGAATTGTCTTCACCCTTGTAGACAGCCAGAGGGAACTGAGGTTGACGTGATGTAATGCTGTGTATTTCCTGATGTAACGCTATGTAACACCGCAGATGACAGCGTAAAGGACTTGCTGGTTCAAAGGCCTGTGTCCTCTGCTATCTCAGCTTCTACAGGCTGCTGGTGACGGAGGCTCATTCCCAGGTGACTCTGTGTGCTGACATCGACACCATCGACAGACTGCTGCCTCTCATCCACTTGCCAGTGAAGGACTCCAGAGATTTCTACTCTCTGGGAGACATAGTGGCCAACGGGCAGAGCCTGGACGGCAGCGTGATCAATATACTGGCTGCAGTAAAGTCGGTAGGCACAGGCTGAATCAGATTCTTTCAGTGTTAAAGAAAAAATCCACCGTTGGATGTTTTAACACTGGTAAATATATCAGTTAATAGTGCAGGTATTTTTTGGTTGTGTTGGGAATTACATTTTTGGTGAACCAATTATCTCTTAATTTTACTTTAGGTAGTGATTTCCAACATTTCCCACAATGACTTTCAAGTTTTGAGATAATTTTGAGTCATTTAGTTTCATCTTCAGTGTTAAAATCTTGTTTTTCTTCAAACAAGGTAAAAAAAAATCTGCCAGTGGAATGGGATTATCCCACTTGTTTCCAATGCTAATCAACTTGTTTCCAGAATTTTCTTGAATCAAGTGTCATTTTCCTGATCCCAGTGGGTTAATCTGCCTTTTTCTGCCTTTTTTCTACATGTTTATGCTTGTTCCCAGAAGAAATCCTGAAACAAGTGAAACTGCATTGGAAACAAGTGGGATTATCTCATCCCACTGAAAGATTCACTGTTTTGTTTTGTTTTTTTTTAAGAAAAAAAAAACGATTTTGAGATTGAATGTCAGACTAAATGACTTGTTAAGATGGAGATTTTTTGCAGTGTTGCTAATAGCTATCTTTTTATGGAGTTTCTCTGTAAGAGCTTGTGACTTAAGGGTTATCGGTGTGAATCCTGGCTGGGGAAATCTGGGTACGGCAACTGGCAAACAGTAGAGGATTGTAGTAAAAAGTGATAACTCCAAGGGAAATATTTGTTGCTGCATCAGTCACAGTTACTACTGGTCATATAAGTTCTGGAAAATCAGCATCGATAATCAATTTTTAGAGGTGCAGTCCAGGGAAAGTCAGGGCGATGGATAAATTCTGCAGGGAAACTAAGGGAATTTCAGGGAATTTTACAAACGGATCACTTTACAGGAATATACCAGAATGTATTTTCCAACTCGTTTCACACACTGATTGCATTAGATGGTGGTTTTCAGCTGTTTTTCTCCACGGCAAGCCCAAATGTATTGGAAACCAGACCGTTCAGCTTTTCTGAGCTGAAAAACAACATTAACAAACCATGGAGGAATAAAAATTGTTTAGATCATGCAAGTGCTTTCATGTTATGTTATAAAAGTCGTGGAAAAGTCAAGGAAACCTCCATTGGGGACCGCGGTGGGAGCCCCGATAGGCGTGAAGCAGGGCGTTGACAGCGAGCGTATGTCCTTTCTTATTGCAAAAAAGCAAAATAAAAAAGATGTATGAAGATTAAAATTTACTTAAGTCATATCTTGTAACCTTAAGTAGTATTTTGCATCATTTTTTGGTGCTTTTATATAGTTGTTGGTCTTAACACAGTAAGATGTACCATAAGGGCCTTTAACACGCCTCACAGTACAGATTGAGGCCAGATCCTGCACTTAACGATTTCTTACAGGAAGGAAAGGAATTGTGATAAGAACTTCAGATAGTTGTGTTGACATTTTTTTTCCAGATTGCAGAGCCCAAGCAATTCACCACTTCAGACGGACGCAAAGGGCAGAGGCTGGAAGTGAAGCTCTTTGATGACTCTGTCACTTCCTTCTCCTTAGTCTGGTGAGTCATGGTCATTTATTAATTTGGAAAATGAATAAAGATTTTTTTGTTGTTGTTTGTTTTTTGCTTTTGTAGCAAAAAACAAAGTAAGATTCCAAGGGGCAGTAAGATTCCATCTTCCTGCCCTTTGGATCAGCTTCCAGTAACTTTAGGTTACCACAAATTTAAGTTTGGTGACATCAAGCTTTAGATTGACCCCCTGAACCTCTGCGCCCCATGTGTGTTTGATTTTCACCATGTTCTCCCCTGACTAACTCCCAGACCTCTCCATCACACACAGCTGGGACAGAGAAGCCATTCAGCTCGTACAAACTTTGATACCCAAGGAGACGGGTAGGTTAACAGTGGCCGCACATTCTCAGCCACAAAGTGAAGCTTTATGTAACCTCTTCATGTCCCATTACGACGGCAAATTCTTTTTTCAAGAGAAATATGGAAGTGGAAATTTGAGATGAGCCTCTTGTTTATGTTTTATATAACTTACAGTTGTTTTGCATTTTGTTCTTCATTCAAAGTGCTCTTCATAGCAGATGCAAAGATTGGTTTTGACAGTTTTCGCAACTGTATGGCAGCAACAGTTAACTCCAAAACCATAATCACTGTCAACCCTGGTAAGGATTTCACAGCCACATCTTTCAATACATCCAATACACAGGGAGGGATGTAAAATATGTTGTGTGGTATAAAACAATGATACATAAGCTAAAAAGATGAAAAATTAAGCGACCAGCCAATTCCAGAGGTTTTCAGACTTTTTCATGTCCCAGACCCCCAAGCTGGCTTTTCTGAAACCGTGGACCCTCATTTGAAGTGATTTGCCCTTGAAAATCTTGTAATCTTTGTTTAGATGTAATACTTGAACAGTGGCAAATAAATTTAAAGTAGTGAAATTAAGATATGTTAAATAATCACTCATACATTTTTATTGTAACAATTTCTAATGGATTATATTATAGTGGAATTAATTTAATCCTCATTTCACTGAGGATCCCCTGGAAGTCCACCAAGGACCTCTAGGGGTTCAGAACCCAGAAATCAAATTGGTGAATTTTGGTTAATCACAGTGTACAAAAAGATATGATTTTCCTATATCCCAGAAGTAGCATATATTCAGTAAAATGTGGTCCTTGTTGCTGTCTAATTCAGTAATAATCTGATCTCAGACACCAGGGAGGCCAGCCTGCTGTTCAGCTATGCTAAACAGGCGTTTGAGTCTGGAGCTCTGGATGAAGATGAGAGGCCAGAGGATGTTCCTGGTAGGTGACAATAAAGATTAAGGTCGGGTAATATGGGTTAAATTGTTGTCACAGCACACATTAGGGTTTATATTTATATCAATATATACATTATAATATGTCTCATGCCATGCATGCAAAATCACATGTTAAATTATCAAATTACTCTACAACCCACTGAATGGAAAAGTAATAGGATTGTCTGCATCAGAGCTAGTGTGCGTCGACTCTGCTCTTCTTTATTGGTTTTATGATGCCTGGTCGGCAGACCTTCCTGTCTCCAGTGCTGATGTCAAACACAGTTCTAAAATCTTCATATGGTATTCCTTAAGATGTTTCATGCCTAATTTGATCAGTTTTAAAATAAAATGTGCTTGTTATCATAAGTTTGGACAGCAGAATTGTGTTATCACGATATCCCAAAATCACCATTTCATCATGATATGATTCTACTGAAAAATGATAAACAATAATATTGAATTATCGTGCAGCCTTAGTGAAGACCATATCGTATCTGTAAAATCAAAGCTGAAAAAGCATCTTTGAAATTTTGATAATTTCAACCAATCAGTTGTTCAGTTTGAATCTTTGAATTGATGTGCATCGATTGTAAAAGAAGCTTGTTTCATAAGCACTGATTAATTCGCTGTGGCAATACTTATGCTTTGCATTGCACGTTATTGTTTGAGTGACATTTTGGAGATCTGATAATGAACATCAGATGATATGAGATCACATTACTGTGTGCCAACACGCGGCCCAAAGATGTCTGTTCTGCATCTGCCATTGTTCTGTTAATTTAATTATGTGTCCGCATTACGTTTTCCCCTTCCTCGCCATCTCTTTATGTTACTCATATCCACATTGTGGTTTGCTATGAAATGAAATGGAAATGCCCTTAAAAATTAAATGAAATCCTTAAAATCCCATGTATCTCAAGCCTCAACTCTTATTTAATTTTCTTGCATTTTTTTCTAGCAAGATCATTGTTGGGTCACTAGAATATACTGTCCTCAGTGCACTGCACTCCTTAGAATTAGTTTGCCTGTGATGCTACTCACTGTAAATGGCTCTGAATACCTAAAATGTAAAACTTAAATGTGGAATTTGACCATAAAAACCAAGCATGATCACTTCTATAGCTGGTTGTGAGGGCGACATGAGCAGAATCAGGTTTCTGTGCACCAAGATCAATCACTTAACATTTCTTGATGTGACAAAGACGCTGAAAGTAACACTGAAATGACAGTCGTACCCTCTTCATGCCTTGCCCCTCTTGATGCAGTATTTTATCAATTCAAAGGCTGCAGAAATCAACATGTGTTGTTGTTGTGTCCACCTCCTGTGCAGTGGACTCCATCAGTGACGTGTACACAGTGAGCCAGCTGAAGCAGAAGGCCCAGGAGAGTCCTGAGCCTTTCTTTGGCATCACATACAGCTTCATCTCCAAGTTGGACCTTGACTCTTCTCTGTCAAAAGTCATAAAGACCCGCTGGTAAGTTTATGAACAAACTTATCATTATCAAATAAAATAACCTATATCACCAACTTTCTAATGTTCTGCTTTAAAGGAATATTTCATCCAAAACCTCTATATTTTGCATCATTTTCTCACCCCTGAGTTGTCTTGAATGTCAAACAAAAAAAAGTTTTAATTGCATGCTTCATGGAGAATGAAGTGTTCCAGCTGTTCGCATGGAGTTCATAAACACCAGCAAATAAACATTCAGCAACAATACTTTCAACTTTCTGTGCAACATAAACCAAATCTTGACTCTCCATTTGTATGTTCAACACATCCCAAACCAATGAACTTTCACTAAAACTTGGCTAAGTAAACCATTTCCAGAAAATGCTCATGTGCACAATCACCTGTGCATGATCGACCTGCACATTCACCAAACTGAAGACCCACCTCCGGCTTGTTCACTGGCCAGGAGTCCTACGCACTTATTGAGTCATACTTTAGTCACTACAGTGACTGAAGTATGACTCATTGCATTGACTCATTATTCAAGGTTGTCCTCAAACACCCACATTGGATTGATTTTTTTAAGCTGAGAGGATAATGGTAATGTGAAAATGTTGAATTGTTGAAAATAGGAAGGTTGTTGCAGAGTAAATGCAAGTGGACTGGGTTGGGTTGGTACATAGTTGATGAAAACCCCAAATTGGGCTGATTGAATAATTGAGCACAACCAGCATTTCCATCAGGAGAGTATACTATAACTGGTCAACATGTAGAAATGGGAGTAAAGTAGATCAGCAGAAGATTATCATCTCTCCTAGCTCAACCACGGAGCATAAACTCCAGTTACTAAATAACCTTCAGTCAAGGTATTCCCCTTGGTTTCCCAGCTCCAGGTGCAAATACCTAGTAACTGAGGACTTGCAGAGCTGCACCAACCCGTCATGTCCAGGGAGGGACCAGGCCCTGTCAGTGACCACGGCGTTCGACCTGCTGGTGGACTTGACAGATCACACCGGCACCGTGCAGGCCTGCTCCCTCCGAAGCCCCATCGCAGAGAAGACACTTGGCTGCACTGTCAGTACAGGCAGCCTTAAGCATCTACAGTAATTCTCCTGTGTGATATAAAAGTACCATTTTGTGTTACAGGGTTCCCACAGGCCATTGAATTTCTGGAAAGTCATGGAATTTTGAAAAGTTGCTTCCACACAGGGAAAGTCAGGGAATTCAATGAATTATTGGGACAAGTGATATTGGGACAAGTGACAGAATAATGTAAAATGTTCACCTTTATTGAGACCCGTGTTTAAAATTTTGGTCAAGAAAAAAAAATCTCATGTTACATTTATATAGAGTGGATAAGTGGATAGATTGGGAACCCTAAGTGTCAGTAGTGGACATAAGGGATTCTTAAATATAGCTGTGAATCATCAGTTTTGTGTCAGAGGGGCTGACTGGTCTGCCAGGTTGCTTCTGAAAATGTCAGCCAGTAGATCCTGACTCACGATCGTAGGATGCAAAAGGTTGAACACGATTCCTCAAAAAGCCTAGCTACTAACACAGGTCTGCTCTGGCACTATACAATATGTTTCATAATTTCAAAGAACCAATCAAGTTCTTATAAAGAAGAAGGAGGTTTGATGTGTAATATGAATAAGTGAATTTGATATTTTCCAGGTCTTACAGAGTTTAGGCATAGCAGAAAAGTTTTGAAAATTAAAAAAGAATTATTTACTATTCAGCCCTGATATACATGTGACTAATCACTTTCTGTAATGGTAGAACCATT
>OMKZ01039471.1:2603-13050 GCA_900302535.1 Neoniphon sammara | reverse complement strand
AGGGGACCAGAGTGGAGTGATTCACATCTGGGATCTGAAGACGGACCACAATGAACAGCTGATACCTGAGCCAGAGGTCTCCATCAACTCAGTCCACATTGACCCTGATGCCAGTTACATGGCAGCGGTCAACAGCTCGGTCAGTATCCAGAGCCAGGACGGGGTGTGTGTCTTAGGGCATTTTTGAAGCAGTTTATTACACCCACAGTAAATGTCGTGAGCACGTGAATTGAAGTCAGTAGTGTTTTGTGTGTCATGGTGACAGCTTGGACATTTTGTCTCAAACTTGGCGGGTTTGTTGGGGTCAGGTTGGGATCATTTTTTTGGGGGGGGCAAACTGATGCTGTTTGTTAGGAGTGAGAATATAATCCAACCAAATACAGCAAACAATCCCAAAACACAGTATTTAATAGGAGACAGGCAGTTCCTCGTGTTTGAAACGCCAGACAGTCTGGACCAGTGCTCATATTCAGATAGTTCTTCATGTGTCCTTACCTGGTATGAACACCAGATAAGGAAAATTACAGCAAAGACTATATACAAGTCCATCATGTTTAGCTAAAATTACAGGAACTGAAACCTGATTTGTTCTTGAAAATCTCAAACTTGGCGAGATGAAAAGTTACCAGAACTCTGTCCAATCATCGACCTGCTCATGAATCCATGTTGCTTCTTTTACAAGGCCTGGTTAGCTTGAAACAGGGCAGCGTGAACCTAAATGAACCAAATGCAAAAACTACAACAAAGTAAAAATTTCCACCATGGTTTGGGCCAAAGAGACTGAACTGTAGGTGTGTTGGCGCCTTTATAAACCGATTCTTGATGAAGGAAACTTGGCAGCAGTGGTCGGACCTACCGCGCGCTAACGTAAAACTAATGCCAGGAAAATTCAAATTACTGAATCAGTCCCATCAGTTATAGTTAATGTCTGTGATATAAATATACTCTGTCGTATTTGAAGTTTAATGTTTAATTGTCTCGGTGTAATGGTTCAGAATTGGAGAATAGAGCAAGTTTTGTATCAACTTGTATCATTTCCTTCCAGGTGTTATCTAAACCTAGTCCAGGAGTTTGACTCTACCACTGAACTTAATTATATATAAATTAATATAATGTTGTCTGACTGAATCAGCGTCTTGTGGTCTTGTCTCCTGGCAGGGTAATTGTTACGTGTGGAACCTTGCTGGAGGCATCGGAGATGAGGTGACGCAGCTCATTCCCAAAACCAAGATCCCTGCTCACAAACGCTACTCGCTCCGCTGCAAGTTCAGCCCCGACTCCACGTGAGCCTCTTCTTTCTCTCCTTTCTGTAATTCATCCTCTGACTGTGAACTTTCAAGGGGAAAATAATGATCAATGTAATGCAGAGCCAGAGAGAGCATGGGGAGCAAAGTTGCTCTTTATTAACATCTTGTTAATTTATGCAGTGACAAGGTTACCCAACATTAAGTATGCTCAATATGGCAACATATTTTGACTAAGATAATTTGAATACTGTCACTTGGCAGAAGACTGGGGTTGGCTAGTAAAATAGTGAAGAGCTGGTGAATTTAAGGAAGTTTCCCCCTCTGTGGCTGACCAACAAATCCATTTTTCTGTTCAAATGATGATGATGATGATGATGATGATTTTCTGTGTGCATGTCTGTGTTTGTTTCTTCATCTCCAGGCTGTTGGCCACCTGCTCAGCAGATCAGACCTGTAAGATCTGGCGGACATCCAACTTCTCGCTGATGACTGAGCTCAGCATCAAGAGCAACAACCCAGGAGAGACCTCTAGAGGTTGGATGTGGGACTGCGCCTTCTCTGGAGACTCCCAGTACATTGTCACCGGTCAGTAACACTACATCAGTACTGTTCAGCAGTTTTGATCAGTTATATATCAGTAATTTAATGACCTCAAAATCTAGGTGGTGGTAGAGTTGATGGTAGACGTTGAAACAGAGACTGGCTGCAAAACTCTCACATTTCCCACGAATCAAGGATTAAAAACAACTATATTTAATGGCAGATTAAAATGCTCACCTTTTTAGAGAAGAGTATGTAGAAATGTAACTTCAGATGAGTTGCAGTACATGACTCTTGTTGTTTCTATTACCCAGCCTCCTCTGACAACCTGGCCCGTCTGTGGTGTGTGGAGACAGGGGAGATAAAGAGGGAATACAGCGGCCACCAGAAGGCCGTGGTGTGTCTGGCCTTCAATGACAGCGTGCTCGGCTGAGGAGGAAGAGGAGGAACGAAGGAGAGGTGACAGACAACCTGAGCAGCAGTGGAATCTGGATGTAAAAAAGACATACTCTTGGGACAACATTGGCTGGTCAGCACAAAAGAAACTGAATTTCCAAGAAGCAGTTGCATCAGCGGGACTCGTCAAAAAAAATGTATGTCAGTGATAATCATTTTAAGATAGTGGAGACTTGTGACTGCTTCGCTTTAGTTTCTCTGTCTTGAGACACAGTACAGCGAAGCTCAGGTTTGTGTTCCGGTACGCCCACAATGTTGTTCCCTACCAGGTTCTTGTAAGTAGTCAGCACAGCAGCATGGCCATGATGTGTAGTCCTAAAAGAAAAATCCACCCTGTAAGAAAAACTCACTGGTGATGTACTTTGCATTTAAGGCTCTTTTTTAATTATTCCTATTCCCCTTGGATAACTGGCCAAACATAGATGCCATAATGGCATTTCATGATATTTCCAGCAGCTACAATGCTGTTTGATATCAGAAAAAGCTTCAGCCATCTAAAACATCAACGGTGAATGTCAGGTTTTTGTGTCAGTCCCTCACAATCACAGACCAAGAGGGTCTGTATAGAGCCGCCAATCAGCGATCATACAGAGAGGAATCCATCGTAGAAGAGGCACATAGAACAGTTTCAAGACAGGTTGTGATTTGGATAGTGTGATTTGATTTGGACGTGACCTTTTCTTGCCTCAATTGGAAAAAAAAACTCGCTGTCTTTCCTTTTTCTCCATTGTTGTCACCACTTGAACCTACTGAAAGCACTAAGTTCAGACCTGTTCCGGCTGATGACAAAAGTCAATCTGAGAAACCTGCAAAATCAATCAATCAAATCAAATCAGGTGGAGGGAAAATACATAGAGCAAAAATAGAGCACAAGTGCATGATAAAATAACTCAACTGGAAGGCACTGAACATCGCAGATGGATTTTTTCTAACATTTTAAGACATTCGAAGGTGGATTTTTCTTTTAATGACACTGTAATCAACCTGGAAACTTCCCATAACTCTCTTTTAAGCTGCACAATATATAATTGAGCTGTGTCTGTGCTGTTCCACCATAAAAGGAGGATGGTGTTCATGAGGATACAGATGCACAGCAGCATTCATTCACTACCTAGGATTTTAACTTAATCACTCAACACAAACTAAGATCCATTCCAGGTCTTAATGACGTTTGTAATTTTCCCATCAATAGTGGGAGTTCTCATTAGCTGCCACTAAGAGACACTGGGAAAAGTTTCTGTTTTTATTCCAACACCATATTTATCAAAAGCACCACTTTACTACCATTAATTTTGGGGGATGAAGCTTGTATGTGCCATGTAATTGATTATTATGTGTAAAATATGTTTGGTTCAGTTTGATACTGTTTCAAATCAGAGTTTAAAGTTTTAAGGTGAACTCAAAACAGGAAGGGAGTGTTTCTGGGTCTTCTGTTGTCACTGCACGTGCTCTGTGGATGGATCAGGTGCCTTGTGACTCAGGTGTGTGGAGTGAACATTTCCTTGTATTAGCTGTTTGTTCTCAGTTGTAAAAGGCAGGTCTCTTCCAAGAAATCCAGGCACACCATGTTTGTTTTAAACAGCATGAAGTGCAGAGGTAGACCAGTTGTTGTCAAAGCAAAAACAACAAATAACAGATCACAACCAGATTCAGTCACTGAAACAATAGATACTTTTATCCAAAGGCATACACTATGCATCTTCTGTTTATGAATTAATAACATTTTATGTTTAAGGTTGTGTGTATGAACTTTTTTGGACAAGTCATAGAACATCATGGAAATTTATCTGCCTGAAGTTATTCACCAAATGTAATTTTCATTTATGTTCATGTTACATTCACTGTTGTTCCTTTTAACATGGCAAAACATTAAACGTGTTGTCTTTTTTAACGTTTTGCCATATCTGCCTTTTGCAATTGCGAGAAACAGAAAATAATAAAAGGAAATAATCATTCTACACATCCTTTAAGGTGGACCGTTCCAGTGCTCACATTGTAAATGTTGAGGACTGTACAAAAAATTACTCTCAAGTAAAGTTTGTTTGCAAGACTAGTGCGTTTTGTACAAGTCCTCACTGTCCTTGGATTACATTTCCTCTCTCAGTCTACTGAGGACAAAAACAGCCCAAAATAGCCAACAGTCTTTTATTTTTTACAGATCCAAGCACTGCATCCCAACAAGCAACGGTTACACAAAATGACTCTTCAGCAGTGGGTTACAGGAAATACAATACACGTAACCAAAACAAAAAAAAGGGATCTTTCTTTTATAATCTCAAAAGCGTGCCACCAGAGAGGGAATTACACATGAAGAGAGTGACGATGGGGCTTTGGCGATAACCGTGACAGCCTGTCTCCATCTCTTCTCTCTCGGAAGGAAGGAAAGGAGGGAGGAAATGTACTAACAGGGTTGGCTGGTTCACTGGCTTACTGGCGGCTGTATGGCACAAGGGAAACAGTCAATGCTGGCTTCTGTTCTGACCCCCCTGAAGGTGTTTTGCTTCTTTCTTTTTTTTTTTTTTTTTTTTTGGAGCCGTGGTTTCTCTTGGCTTAGCAGGGAGATGAGAAGGACACTTTGTTTCCCTGATCTTGGCTGGTACGTGGGGGTTTGGAGAGGAGAGAAGGAGAAGTGCGCGGTCACTCTGGTAGGTAGTAGAAACACACGGACACACAGATGTTGCTGGGAAAGCAGATGTCGATGCAGAAGTAGACCAGTCTCTGTTTCCCCGGGCCTAGGGAGAGAGAAAAGGGGGGAGGCATTTGGAAGATTATCTGATCCTGATAAAAAACCTGAGAAAATACTTGACAAGATAACAGGCACTCTGAACACAGCCTGGCCACAGAAACGAGCTTTCATTGGCAGATCTGGCTGCGTTTACTGCCAAAGAGAGGTGGAAAACAGAGCTTAAAGTAATATTTAGTGATTTTAAAAAAGTTTCCCCAAATGAAAAATTTCAATGCGATGTAAAATTTCCTGACTTTTCCATGAGTTTCCATGACCTATATAAACATAACATTTTTTCCTTGACCAAAATTTTAAGCATCATGTTCAGAAATCTTATTAAAGTTTATTTTTTCTGGATAGTAAAGCTAACACAAACACTTTGGAAAATAATTCTATTATTATGTGTAACTAGTTAATGATTTTAAATTAATTTATTTATATGGCTGACAAAAATTCCATGATATTCTCTCACTTGTCCCAAAAAATCTATACACAGTGCTTGGCAGGAAAACATTACAACCTCAGACATGGGATGTTAAATAATGAAAACAAAACAAAACAAAAGCTGCATACCCTATGTACTTTGGCATCAAAGTGGCCTACTGTTGCATTTCATGCAAACAAAATGCTGCTAAATTGAATTGAGAGCGATAGAGTCAATCGCAAAACCAGTTCCTCCATTAGATCAGTCAAATTTTCTGCATTTACATTTCACAGTCACAAGCCAAACAGAACTGATGGTCTGATCGGACTGTGATATCTGCTATCGATATCACTGGTGACCTGTTGAGCTAATAAGTGTGTGAATGTCAGGCTGTCGTGTCGTGTTGGATCAGTCAAAAGGTCAGGGTACGTCAGTTTCAGGACAGGTATTAGGTTTCTGCCTAACGCTGGTATATGGAGCTGCCGGCAGACTCGTTAAAAAAACTCCACTCCCTGAGGCTCTGGAGGCACTAACCAAATGCATCCATGTCTCTGACCATGTGTGTATTCTCAGCTTGTAACACAACACATCAGTCTTCTCTTTAATTGTAAAAATACTCCCCGTCTTTGAGCCTGTCTGGGCTGAAGCAACACTGGGGACAGTGATGGAAATAAGTCCCGGATTTACATTTTATTCCTGACAACAAATCTAATTTAATTTTACTCTGTTCAAACTTAATGATAACTTACACACTGCAAAAGTTAACTACGTGTCCCAAATTAGATCATCAAACATAAATATATCGCTGTTGTCACGTGAAAACCTTGTAATACGACTTTTATTGATTTCCATGTTGCATCTAAAAAGGATTATGTACATGATGGTCCTCTGTGAATTGAGGAAATTCTAGAGCTCTCCTACTTATGGAAATCAATTAAAACTCACTAGTTGAACTGAAACATGTTGGTCAGTTCAGGTCAGATTTTTTTTTCTCAGTTGGTGATGATGTTCATATCAAAAAAATATCAAAGCAGATCCCCACTAAAGAATGAGGGTTAGCTGCTCTCACCGTTGGCCCTCCTGGTCCAGTGGACGGAGCTGCCCTGACACAGCGACTGGACCGGCTCCTCCAGGGTGGACACGTCCACCTGACTGCCTCCCAGCACCGCCAGGAACTCCTTCTGCCTCTGGGTGTCGTTCCCCGACAGCTGGAACTGACTCTGCTGAGGACAGACACACAACACAGGGTATCGGAGAGCCAAAATACATTCTTTTAAGACAAATTTTGAAGAAATTTTAGACTGAGTATGGACAAATCAGCTTTTCTTATTCAAATAAGTATTGCAGGTAAGTATAAAGGTAAGAACTATATATTTGGTCCTGTGCAGAGGTATGTTTTAGTAGGGATATGGTCAATTATTAACTAGATCATTCTTTGAACTGTTATAAGTTTCCTTTAGGTTTGATAGCAAAGTTCTAAAGTAATAAATTCCACCAGGGCATTTTTTTCATAGAACTTGGGACGGGTACATACAAGGATTTTCTTGGATTTCTCTCTACAGGTAAGTATAAAGTGAGTTGGGTTAATCGGCAATAGGACGTTACCCAACAGGTAAGCAGGTCAGTATAAAGGCAGATTCAATTCAGTAGACAGAGTTTTACAACATCAGAAATGTTGACTGATGCAGAAGAACTTGGACGAAAAAAGAAATAGATGGATAAATGAAATGAGGTACAATGCTAATATTGAAATTAGATCCTCAAATTAAAATTTATGACTAAACTAAGACTTTCTAAGGACCTGTGGACACCCTGCATGATGGCACCCTGACAGAAATCCATAAAGAGGAGGAGCCTTGTTTTCATCAGGTACCTGGAGAAGAATGGAAACCTCTGAGCGGTGTGTTATTTGGTAAGTGTGAGAAGTCATATCCCAGTCACAGTGCCGAGGCAAAATGACAGCAAACTGGAGTCATAACAGGAGATATGATGACCCAGATGGCCAGCAGTCAAAACGAAACTGAGACCGAGATTGACTTGAAACTCAAGCATCTATTAGCCTGATATCTGTGCCGATGAGGTCAAAAAGGTTGCCTATCCGCTCTCTCATTTGCCACAAAGGCTGTGTGTAATTGTGCCACTTACACTGGTGATGGGCTCAGATAGTGGACCACTTAAAGCACTGTTATGCTCAAGTGGGTCATGTAACAATCTGTTTTCCTCTGCTCTGAAAGACCAAATAAAGACCTTTGTGCAGAGGGACAGACAGGCAAAACTCAGCGAGCGCCGCACCCATACGGGCCTGTCCCACCTCTCAAAGATTAAATGAGCACAATCGATGTCTGGGTTTGAATACGGAGGATTTGTCTCTATGAGATATGTGACACCATGAGAGACAGGGCTCCATCGCGCCACCAAAAAACACTCTCGACCGTTGCTTTTGTTGTGTGGAAATGGGGTATTGCACAAACAAATGATAAGGAAGAAGAACAGAACTGCTTCTCAGATTGCCCCCGCGGTCTCACACTGCATCTCTGGTCTCCATTTACCCATAAGCCTTCGCCATTCACCTGGCCATATTGTCAAATCACAATTAAGATTTGTAGATCCCATGTGGATCAAGGGGCCCAGGGTGACCAGGATGCTCAGTTAAGAACTAGCAGAGCATTTAAGACAAGTTTTAAGATTATAGACATCAATCATCAAATCAAAAATACAGATACTGCAGAGATCTAGCTGAGTCCTGTCACTGTGCAGTCCAGGTATCTGCCATCGAGCACATACATGCAGGCCCGTCCCTGACTAACCAGCGGATCAGGCTGTATTTTAATCCAACAGAGGAGCCTTAAAAGCTAAAAAGCCCTTGGACAGAGTGTCCATTGTGCCGAGTCCAGGGCTCGGGCTTGCTGCCGTAGCCTCCTGTAAGAAGATCCCGGGCAGGGAGAGGGGGCTGGGAGGATCAGATGTGCTGAGGAATTCAGCCGTGGAGGAGAGAGAGAGAGCGTGACAGAGAGACTATAAGGTTCTCCGCAGTCCTGTCCGCCTCAGTGCTACTACCGCTTTCTTTGTGCCCAGCAGTGCCAGAGGAGTTGAGGAAGTCATGCAAGACCTATGAAATCCAACAGGTCCTGGCTGAGTGGGGGCAATGCTTTGGGGGATAAGCTATGAGTCAGAAACCTCCAATGCCAATTCACACATTAGTGAGTCCGTGACAGCACAGGTGGCTTCAGCGAAGCCTGGCAAAGCGAAAAGGGCAACCCAAACTTTGTTGTTTTCTCTCAATCAGGCCAGCTGCAATTTGTCGTTATGCAGTCTCAAATGTCCCGAACGCGGGGGAAGGGAGCTCCTGTATTATATAACCTCATTTCTCACATGTTGTTGAAGTGTGAAATGTCACGACGTTGTTACCTTGTGTGTCGACTGGCGGAGGAGGGAGTGCACGTTGTCGTAGTCCGACTTCTCCATCTTACGCAGGAAGCAGCTCTCCTGCTCCACAGGTTTGTAACATATCAAACCCTGTGCAACACAACAGCAGACAATGAGGGTCTCTCTCCTAACAGCCACTTGTAGATCTACTGGTTTCTTTCAGCTTCTATCATCATTTGTGAACTGTAAATAAAACATTGTGGGAACATGGGACTACAGCTAGGCAATATATTGATATTTTATCAATATTGTGATATGAGGGTATCGTCTGGATATCGTGATATGGTGTCTTTTCCTGGTTTTAAAGGCTGCATTACCGTAAAGAAATGCAATTTTTGACCTTATTGGATTGTTGTAGGTGTTCTGTTCCTTACCTGCTTGGTCATCATATCCACATTACTAATGATTGTTTATCAAAAATCTATTGTGTGTAAATATCTTATGAAAGCACCAATTGTCATCTTTACAATATTATCACAATAATGACATTGAGGTATCTAGTCAAAGATATCATGACATTTGATTTTGTCCATATTGTCCAGCCTTATGTGGAACACTTAATTCCTACAAGACAAATGACCCGGACTTACATGTTTGATATCAAAGAGCACGGTGGACGTGTGATTCGCTGGTGAGGTCACGGAAAAGGTCACCAGGTCGTTCTGCTGGTCCACCACTGTCGACTGGTTGATCAGAGCTCCAGTCTGATCCGGGACTGTGATCCGGACAATCTGTGAAGTCTACCGTAGCAGGGACAGATTTAATTGGATGGACCCTCAGATATAGTGTAATTAGTGCATCTCGTGCAGGCGTGCTGGGTTTCGTACCTGGGAGTGCGGCCGCGGCAGCCCGAGGTGCCCCGTCAGTCCGAGGGCGATGATGACCAGGAGCAGGGAGGCTGAGAGGATGACCCAGAATGCCTTGTGTGGGAACTGGGGAGACACCGCTGGACCCCCATCCTGACAGGACAATAATATCACATGTATGAACCATTAGAGCTATGCAAAAATAAAAAATAAAAAATGAATACAGCTGTGCAATGCAATAGTGTATTGATCCTTTAGCCCCTTTTATCGACACGTATTGTCAATGCACTTCATTTTCAGGATGTTAAAGCATCTACATTGCAGTGCACTGTTTTAATCGTGCTAATTCTTTTATAATACATTTAATTCAATTGTTTTGAGTCAGCTTGTCACCTGATTCATCATATACGTTGCATATTTTATTAGCCTACCCAGGTGTTGTATTCTAAGCTCTAATTAAACATTTTAAGTCTGTATTGCAGTGCATCGTGATATTAAGCATATTGTTACCCGTGTATCGTGATACGTATTGTATCGTGAGGTCCTTGCCAATACCAAGACCTAAGAACCATCACTCAAAATATGGCAATATATTTTAACATCCTAATATAATATGTATACATCAACCTTCACCACAGCTGGAAACAAACACCTGCCGCCAGCCAAATGATGACAGTGCCTGGTAAGCTTTGTGCTCTAACTCATCATCATTAGGTTTCATCCTATTATACAAATCTACTTAGCTGGTAAAATAGTGAAACTGGCAGGACTGTTAATGGATTTAGCAGCATCTGTGGCCTGTAAGCAAAAAAAAAAAAAAAAA